>JANHGN010019576.1:51220-66979 GCA_024605025.1 Megaceryle maxima | reverse complement strand
CTATATTATTTTTCATTATCTACCAAAATACCCAACTAGTTTCCTAGTAGCTTCCATTAAAAAGCATTGCATGACAACAATCCAAGTGCTTCATTTTCTGTGACTGATTGATTGAACTCACATTGTCAAGAGGAATTTCTCTCTAAATATATACAAAGTAGATTCTGCTTCTTTCAAAATATCAAGTAAGAACAGTACAGTATTACTTCTTTTTAGAGATGAAAGTAATTAATTTTATGGTCCAAATAACACAAAGCACCTGACAAGAATAATGTATATCTGTTCATTTACTGAGAAATGGGAAGTCACAAACAAGAGGAAAAAACACCCCAAAACAAAATAAACAAACAAAAATAAACAAAACCAAACCAACCAAACAAAACCAACCAAACAAAAAACCCTGGTCTTACTGTGTGCTCTGCAATGCAAATAATAAAAGCTTTAAAATTCACCAATGAAATTTTCAGATATTAAGTAAGTAACACTTTCTTCATATTTTTGTTTTCTTTTGCTTTTACAAATCATAAGTATCAGCTCAGCCTTTGAATAAATGATAAATAACTCTACATGCTCTGTAACACAACTAACTTAGCCTTTACAATTCAATGCACTTTTCATACTTAGGTTTGAGGATGTAATTTTTTAGCCATCCTCATTATTATCAAACAAGATTTATATTTTATAAAGGAATATACCTGAGTGGGAATTCCTCATTACAGTAAGTACTTCTTGTTTGGAAGAAGAAAACTTAAGTCCTAAAAAATATATAAACAAGAGCTTTCAGAGTTTCCAGATGCCTCCTATAAAAGCAAAAGGCAACCAACTTTATCCAGATGGAACCCATCTCTAACTAAATTAGATTTTCAGAAAGAACTTCCACAGAGGGTCAGCAGAAATCCATTTTAGGCCATGAAGTGCTAGACAAAATAATTATAAGTGAATTCAAGGCCTTTTAAAAGAACCCAGGTAACTTGGTATGTATCTTGTCCTCAACAGTTTATGCTAAACTGAATACTGAAAGAAAGCATATATTTGCTTTTTCATAGTTATGAAAGCAATATGCCAAGTTGAATGTAGTCAACAAAGTTATTGATTTGATAAATAAGCTACTGTAAATGCTGGAAACTCAGCTTATGAGCCATGCTTACTGTTGATCACGAAATATTAACCATCAGGTGTTAAAAAAATGGGAAATATGGATATGGATCATTGTTCTGATTTATATCATCATGATGAATCATAAATACCCCCAATTTTGGTTAGTTACACTTACTGACCTGAATGTGCTTTCTGTGAACTTGTATATCTGTCTCATCTATGAAATTCAATTCTAAACTCTACCCGGTAGATCAAGTTCTGGTTTTTGTGAGGACTTAGATTTATTTTTCAAAATGCACATCTGAGTTGAGGATTGTGGGATACAATATTAACTTTAAATATAGAAAGTGTCACATTACATTATAGGCAGTGGGAAGAAACCTCCAGGAGATATGTAATAATATTTTCTTTGGCAGTTGAACTCAGCCGAAGATGCTCTGAAGAGTGTTTGTGGGAAATACTCCAGAAAAAATAATGAAAGTAAACCTGTAGGTCATACTTCTGAATCAGTCCTGCAGCAAATAGTCAGCAGTCCAACACTTCTAAAAGCCTAGTTCCATAATCCAAACTAGACTTTGACAGAACCATGCCATTACTGGAATATTGCTGACAACCTTAGATGAAAATAACTTCAGTGTGCTGTAAACTCTTATTCTCTTTTCATTTGCAGCTATAAGCAAAAGTTGATTTTTTTCCCCTCTTCTTCCAAAACCAGGAAATAATTAGGATTGTGAAGGATGATGAATATTTACTGTGCAATATCATAACAAATGTCACTATGTCACTAAAGAAGAAAACTTTATTCCAGTATGCTGATAAACAAAAATAGACTGAGAGTATTCACGCTTATGAAGTGGATGTGGAGATTTTAGCCAGTATTTTTCAGTACAACTGCTATACAATGATCTTGCTTTTATAACCTACTATTAATTAGACTGTCATACAGATTATTTTTAAAAAGGCATTTAGCAGCAGTTAATGCTAACACTATAGATTAAATTTTCAGGTTGCTAGCTGTTGTGAGAGTGGTTCAAAGATGTGTTCAGGGGAGGTTTAGACTTGACATTGGGAGAGATTTCTTTAAAAAGGGTGTGGTCAAACACTGCAACAGGCTTCCTAGACAGTTGGTTAATGTCCCAAGCCAGTCAGTGTTTAAGAGAGATTTGGACAATGCCCTTAATGATATGCCTTAACTTTTGATCAGACCTGCAGTCGTCATGCAGTTGGACTAGTTGTTTGTTGTACATCCCTTCCAAATGGAATGCTGCTTGTATTGTTTCATTGTAACCAGATCTGGAAGAAAACATGGAGGAAAATTACAAGTTGCAGCTACAGTTCCAAAATGTAAGGAAATGGATGAAAACTTCTTCAAAGGGGAAAAAAAAAAAAAAATCAGGACCAGAATATAACAATTTATGTTGAGTTGAATATACATTCAGGAAATGAAGGAAACTGTAGGAAAGAACAGAGAGAGAAGGTTACACTGGGGCACATTTTAACATCAAAATTAGTCACATTGTAGCTAAACAGAGGTGAAGGTACATAATTTCTCCTTGAACAAATTACAGCCACTATGGCAAACTTGGCAATTTATGCTGTTAATGTAAGCCTAATTTTATCTGTAAAGCCCCGAGGAACTAGGAGTTTCAGAATTTTCAGTCTCAGGGAAGCCACAGATTATCAGGGTACTGTGGCCAGTCTGTGTCCCATTATGGTGAAAAACACTGTACTTCCTTCTACTCCTACAAAGTGAAAATATGGAAAACAAGAATTTAATAGATTATACTTTTTTTCAAATCCTTCACTGTCTGTGGTAGTCAATATTGTTAAACAAATTCTGTGGGACCAGAAGAGCTTGAAACAAATCTCAAGGCCTCAGAAGCACTGTAGGAGGGATATCATATTTGATTTATAGGTGTAACTGTTCATGTATGCTAGACTAAGTGTCCATGAGAGACTCAAATAATGAAGATCCCCTCACTGTGCATTGACTACAAAGCAAACAGCACAGAGACAGAACAGAAATTCCTTTAGTTTAGGTAACAAGTCTGTGTATTGATTTTTACTTTGAACAGAAAATTTTACTACCTACAGTCAATGGTTATGATGTATCAAATAAAGTTTAAATCTAAAAATTGCTCAGGAAGTCAAGAAAAATAGCAAGATAGTACAGTAGACATAATAAAAACTAAGGAACTGCAGCTCTGGTTATTAATTTTGTGAAAGTATTCACTTTTTCAACATATATAATTTAGAAATCTGTGTTAATTTGGTAGCACAGTCATAGAAAATATAGAACTATCATATAAAAGTTATGGAGAAAAAAAATTATTAAACAGTCTTTATCCACAATAATAAAACTATTCAAAGACTTAAGAACTGCAATATGCTAAATAATAAAAAACAATAGGAATGAAGCATATTACTGGATGTTTCCTGCAACTTAATTCTTTTAATCCTTCTAATCCTAAAAAAAAACCCCAAATTTTCTTTCCTTTTGTTTTTCTTTAACAATGATGATTTGTCAAGCTGCCGATGACTGCGACACTATTGTTCATCTCTATCACAAATACATTATGTAATATCTGAATCAACAATTTAAATCTGTGACAGGTATGAATCAAAACCATGAAGCGTCATTTACCACATACAATACAGTCAGCCTTGAGCCATAAGAGGTTAATCTTCAGGGACCAATATGCTTATTTTGTCAATAGTCACATATGTCAGATCTGAAAACTCTTCTTCTGGTATCTCAATCAAATTTAATTTCCTTTCAAGAAATCCTCTTATTAGAAGATAAAGATATAATACAGATAATAATGTACTTAGAAATAGATTTTAGCTAACAGTGTCTTTAGTCAGAGTAAAAGTGCTTTCTGACAGGATCTTGGTCAGTGACATATCTATGATGGCTATGCCCTGTCCTTTGTAACAAAATCCAAAAAAACAAAACCAAGATTTTTTAGATTATAGATTAGAAATGATAAATTTTAAACCAGACAAAATTCAAAGGGTCATGGCTGGAAATAAAGCATACCTTGAATACTGCATCCAGTTCTGGTGTCCTCACCATAAGAGGGACATAGATCTGTTGGAACAAGTCCAGAGGAGGGTCACAAATATGATCCAGGGTCTGGAGCACCTCTGTTACAAGGATAGGCCGAGAGAGCTGGGATTTTTCAGCATGGAGAAGATAAGACTCCGGAGGGACCTTATAACTGCCTTCCAAAACCTGCAGGCAATCTACAGGAAGGCTGGAGAGGGACTCTTCACAAGAGTGTCCAGTGATAGGACAAGTGGAAATGGTTTTAAACTGAGGCAAAATAGGTTTAGATTGGATCTTAGGAAAAAGTTCTTCAGTACGAGGGTGGTGACACTCTGGAATAGATTGCCCAGAGGGGTTATGGATGCCTCCTTATTGGAGGATTTCAAGGCCAGTTTGGATGAGGCCTTGAGCAAACTAGTCTAGTCCATGGCAGGGAGGTTGGATTAGATATCTCTAAAGTCCCTTCCAGCCTAAGCCATTCTATAAATAAAAATATTTATATCTAATATAAAAATATCTATAAATATAAAAATATTTATAAACAAATGTTCTCCTTCCTGCTGCATTTTTCTTGGTGAATAATTTCTTTCATTCAGTTCAATGACCTTCTGAGCTGTGATGAACATTGTATAGTCTCTTGTGGAGGTTAGGATGTGTATATTGGTAGTACATCTTTGCTGTGGCTACCTTGTCTCTCCCCTCTAAAGCTCACCTTAAGCAGCCTGACAGCTGCCTGAGAGTGTGCATCCTCCTCCCTGTTTCCAGTATGTGTTAAAAAGTACCATCTTTGAAGAGACTGAATGCCACAACTGTTTGAATATGGTAAAAGACCACACAATTGTTGTGTACATGCTCTTAACACTGCCAGAAATCTGGATACAGATACTATCAGCCAAAACATTTGGAACAGAAGAATAAGTATGAAATACACTGTCCAGAATGTATATAGAATCACTCCAGCAGATCTTCCAAAGACATTTCTAAAATCCTTCATACAGTAAACTTTAAAATTACAGGCTCACAGTATCACAGGATGTCAGGGGTTGGAAGGGACTTGTCGATCTTCAAGTCCAACCCCCTTGCCAGAGCAGGACCATATAATCTAGCACAGGTCACACAGGAACGCATCCAGGTGGGTTTTAAAAATCTCCAGAGAAGGAGACTCCACAACCTCTCTGGGGAGCCCATTCCAGTGCTCTGTGACTCTTATAGTAAAGAATTTCCTCCTCATGTTAGGGTGGAACCTCTTGTGCTCCAGTTTACATCCATTCCCCCTTGCCCTATCTCAGGGCATGAGTGAGAAGAGGCTGGCCCTTTCCTCTTGACATTCAGCCCTCATATATATATATTCCCTCTCAGTCTTCTCTTCTCTATAGACACCCAGGTGTCTTGGCCTTTCCTCATAAGGCATGTGTTCCAGTCCCTTAATCATCCTTGTAGCCCTCCGTTGGATTCTCTCAAGCAGATCCTTGTCTCTCTTGAACTGGGGAGACCAGAACTGGATGCAATACTCCAGCTGAGGTCTCCCCAGTGCAGAGTAGAGGGGGAGCAGAACCTCCCCCGATCTGTTGGACACACTCTTCTTAATGCACCCCAGGATACCATTGGCCTTCCTGGCCACAAGGGAACATTGCTGTTCCATGGAGAACTTGTTGTCTACCAGGACTCCTAAGTCCTTCTCCACAGGGCTGCTCTCCAGCAGATCACCTCCCAACCTGTACTGGTGTACTTTATTATTCTTCCCCAGATACAGGACTCTGCACTTATCCTTGTTACACCTCATTAGGTTCTGTTCTGTCCAGCTCTCCAGTCTGTTCAAATCTCACTGGATGGCCACACAGCCTTCAGGTGTATCAGCCAAATCTTCCAGATTCGTGTTGTCAGCAAACTAACTTGCTGAGAAGACACTTTGTCCCATCATCAATCTCACTGATAAAGATGTTGAACAGGACCGGTCCCAGCACTGATTCCTGGGGGACTCCGCTATTTCAAATTCATGTCAACTGGCATTCTCAAGCTGTTACTATTTCCCATTTCGTTTTGGGTCTTCCTCAACATATCTTTACTGTAATCCAAAAAGTTTTCTCTAGTCTCATTTTTTGCTTCACTGCTTTATTTGATTTTAACCCAGATAAATTAATGTGTAGTCATAAAATTAAATACAATATAATCTTCTACATGCCAAAATAAAGTGGAATAATTTCACTTCTTGCATAATGAAACAAGTTTCAAATAAGAAGATGAGATTACAAAATACAATATTAGGCAGGCAATTTATAACAGGTAAAAAATTGTAATGAGTATTTGAAAGATTAAAAAATGTTATTGATATTTTAAAAACAATGGCAAAGATGAAATTCCACTGACATTTATTCAAAAACACCTGACATAGGATTCAATTACTGACATCAATGTGCAGTGTCAGTACCAGATTTCTGCACAAAAGTGATCAAAAGCATCAGTTACAATTGCCTCACAAGGTCTCTATAATAAAAAAGATACAGTGATGTGAAATTTCTAAATAGGAACTGAAAGTAAATTAATATCTTAACCATAGGAAAAAGTCCATCAGACAAGCCCAGACCAAAGCAACTACCATTTTGACATAGGAAACAATTCCTTTATAATCATAGAAATAGTGGTGAGGGTGACAGAGCACTGGAACAGGCTGCCCAGGGGGGTTGTGGAGTCTCCCTCTCTGCAGATATTCAAAACCCACCTGGACGCGTTCCCGTATGATCTGGTATAGGTGATCTTGCTCTGGCAGGGGGGTTGGACTGGATGATCTTTCGAGGTCCCTTCTGGCCCCTGACATTCTGTGATTCTATGATTCTGTTAAATAGTGGTTATCAGCTTAAAGTAAAGCAAGACATACCAGTAGAGAAGACCACACTGTTCTCCAAGTTACTTAAGCTATTAATTTTCATTCTGTCCAAGACAGACTTACACAAATGTGAACAAAAATTGGAATCAATTAATTGATCAAGACAGATTTTTCTTCTTTCCTAGACACTTTGTGGCTAATGGAAACACTCAGAATGGAGTAGATTTTAAAAACCCACAGATAAAATACATTATCAAATTATCTAGAGAAACCAAGATAGCATATACTGCAGTAGTGTTATCCTGTAGAACTGGATTATTCTGCCACACAGTCCTTACAGAAACTCATGAAACTAAATCTGTAAACAACAACTAGTTCCCATTAGCCCTTGGAGACCTGGATTTCAAACACCCTTTAAGGTCAATTGGGATTTGATGTACATGAAACAACTTAATTCTAAATCAAAGAAAACATCTGTGCGAACATCTGCAAAGATAACTAAGTTTCACATAGCGCTAATGGTAATAAACTCACAGGCTAGAGCATACTACCTTGAAGTTACTTATTCAGGGTAGTTTAAAACTTTGGAGAATATTTTCTATAGCTGCAATTTTCACATATTTAGAAATATGCAAGACACAAAGAGCTATCATTTCCAAGGTCTTGTTTACATTAGTTTCATGGGGAACATGTTAAATATTGATTTTCCCCCTGAAGTATAAAGAGAACTAACTAAGAATGGGTCAATAGTGTAGACTAATAGGCAGACACAGAATTCAAGGACTCTGTCATCTATCATCTTAGTTCTAATAGGATTTTCAAGTATATGCAGAGGTTATTATTTTATAACATTCCATCTATTAATTAGTCTCACAGGCAGTTTAAAGGTAACAAAGCTCTATAATGGACTAGCACACACTGTTACTTTGTGAATGACAATTGGATTATACCATCATTTCTGCCAATCATTTATGCTTGATAGCAAACTAAACTCTTTTGAAGAAAGGAATTTTGGTTTTCAAAGTAGATTTTTTTCTCCTAAAAAATGTTTAGGGAGAAATGTCACAGGACAAAAAAATATGCTACATAGAGGAATGTGTTGCAAAGGACATTGGAAAACATAAAAATGTATTTTGGTTCAAATAAACAAGAAAATTTGCACATTATCTTTGACCACCAAAAGTTTTTAACCAATAAGAAAGTATTTTCAGTCAGATTTAACTTGATTCTGTGTATAAACCATGTGTGTTCATGATGGTACAAAGGGAAAAACTATAGGCCATGTGAGCTTGAAGAACTTAAATGGTGGAGAAAGGCAAAAATTACTGTAAAGAAGACATGGTTGTTCTTTTAAACAGTGATGTTGCCTGATTCTCATGCTGCCTGCAGTGCATGCTGTCTTATTGTTTTACAGGGCAGCCTGGCATGTGGCTTTAGTCCTGTTCTAGGATGCATCCTTTATGAAACAATAAAAGTGGGTTGTCATTTTAGGCTGAAAATTTGCAGCAGAGATGTTGTGAAAGAGACTGGACTGTGAGGTTTAAACAAATTATTTATTTGTACTCACAGGTTTAACTGTAAGGCCCAAACAAACCACCTATTTCAAGGCTAATATGCCACTAATGCAGTTTTTTATAGAGACAGTGGGAGAATGCACTATTACAACTTAAAAACCAGAACACACTATAACATATTAGAAAGCATGTGTCATGGTTTAGGGTCAGGGCCGCCCCTAAGACCTATAACAGATGCTTTCTGTTAACTCCATTCCCTCCCCAAATGGAAAAGGAATAAGGGAGAGACATTTGGTTATTAGAAAAGGAAACTAGAACAGCTTTAATAATAATAATAATAATAATAAAATAGAATATGTACAAGTGTATACAAAACCAGTATTGAACCCAACCCCCCTGATGGTAAGTACATCACTGTCACCACTGATGCTGTGGAGCAGGCACCAGGGGGTCCCAGACTGAGCCCCGCGGCAGATGGGATCTGTGTTCAGCAGCTGGATTCTGGTACCGGATCCAGGAACACAATGATTGGGATCAAAGGCAGAACAGACAGAGCCCTCCTTGGGTGTTCCAAGGAAGGAACTCAAAGAGGACCTGAGCTAAGCCAAGCAAAGCTGGCAAAGCAGTCCAAGAGGGGAGAAGAGTCTGAGAGTCCCCAGAGAGAGCTAGACCCTCCATTACTGTAGTGTTCCCTTATGCCCAGCTGTTCTACCTAGCGGTCCCAATTGTTTCAGTCTTCCCCATATCATGATTCATAAGTTCACCTTTCGTATTAAGCAGGTGAATCTATTTTTCTCTTTATCCTTCTTTGTAATGATTTATAGGTGCTTTAATTACAACCATTTATGTTCCTGACCTGACTTGACTGAAATTGTTACATAGCTCAGCTCTTATATAGGTACACAGTTAAACTGAGGCTGAAGCCTGCTCAATAAATTCTATCCTGTGCAATCAAGATTGAAGATGAGCCAGCACCTTAAGTTTGTTTGTTCTTTTTAACAATTACTTGTACTTTCTTGGTTGCTGATCCATTCCTTTTCTCTTTCTTCCAAGCATATTAATTCATGGATTAGAGTTGCCTGGAGTCTACTTTATTATTAACATACAAGTTTTTTGAAAGTGCAATTTTTAGAAGGGTATATAAATTAAGAACACAATGTTGAAGTCATGTTCATTGAAGAAACGAGCTGATCAAGAAATTTCCAATATACCCTTACAAACCTCTAAATAGATTCCAGTCTATAATGCCACTACAAATTTAGTAAGATTGTTTGAGGTTTTGATTTATAAAAATGGCTAATTCTAGTAACATTTTAATATATTGCAAATAAACACTACTAGTGGCAAGGACATGAATGAGAAGAAAAACACCAAAGCCGTCTCTTCCTTTGCCTGATCAGGATTTCTAGACATCATTTATGGTTAAGCCAGTAGGCTGAGCCAGATCCTAGTCTTCAAAAATCAAGGACATTAAAACCATAGACTTTCTTGCATGGTCTATCACTGAGACAATAATAAGATACTTCCAGTTAGAGACTGATCCTGTTTTAGCAATGTCTTCACTAAAGATGGAATAATGCTACACTGAAAGAAGGTCTTGGACACCAGCTTGCAGGACCTTCTGGAATAATAGTGTCCACCAAATCCTATAATAACTAGTTGACTAATTTTCATTGCAAAGGAATTATTTTGTATTAAATGCTTATTTACAGAATGGTAATTAGTATTTTTTAACCCATTGTTTCATCTTCAGTTATACCTCAAGCAATTTATTCTTACTTCAAAACATAATAACTTGTTAGCATTGTCTATTTCCAATAGGTTGTAAATGACAGTATAAATGGAATGTTAAGCTGATAATTCATTATGCATTGTATCCTGTCAACTGGGAAGAAAATAATCTGCATATGTATATTTATTTTTTAAAATGTGTAGAAGTGCAAAATGGAATTGGCAACATTGCCTCTATAAGTGAAAAAAAAAAACAAAACAAAACCAAAAACTAAACATATAATGGTTTAGAGTTAGTATGTCTAAATGGCTTTTCAATGGGCTTTGGACAAAATCTTTGTGATAGCTGTTTTAACTTTTTTGCTTGTTTGTTATTGTTACTGATATTTTATGTGTTGCAGTATAGCAATGAACATGAAATTTACCTAAAATTAAATCATAAATTATTAAAATATATCCTCCACTATTCTGCATTCAGTATAACCACACATACCGTTTATGGCTATGTTCTTGTATGGAAACATTACATACCTTTTTATTTTTGTTTATTTTCTGAAGAGAACCTGAAAATGGAAAGGATGTGAGAATGAAAACATCAAAACTATCTCTTCCTTTATCTTATTAGGATTTCTATTTTTCATTTATGGCTAAGTCAGGGGTTTCCAGACTTCAAAATAAAAGCATAGACTTTCTTGGATGGTCTACTTTTAAGCCAATATCAAAATTCTGAGCTCTCAGAAAAGAACAATCTGAGCCAAACTCCAAAGTCATGACTCCATCAGTTTCAACTGTTTTTGCCAAATGATATATGAAAGACTCTTTAACAAGCCAATAGTCCAGTACCATCAAAATTTTGTCTCAGATTTGAACATTTTATTCACAGGATGAAGTTCTGACACTCTAATCAGTCATCATAATTGTGCAGTAGCCTCCTCCATTTACGTTTTGCCTCTGTCAGCCCCATTTTGGTAATAGCATACACAGTAGCATGCACTATGACAATACCATAGGCAGGATAAAGAGGGACAGGTGAAAGCTCAAGTGCTGCTAGAAAAACCAAACCAAACCAAACCAAGACGAAACACAAAAATTAATAAGGACAATATGAATTATAATGAACTGCTTGAAATTCATGATGAAACTGTTCTGGAGGTTAAGAGAACCTTCCTCATCCCTTCCATTAGAGCAGCAAATCCAACCCCAGAGAGATACAGAGAGATGTGTAGTACTTCATCAATCCTGACTGCCTATAGCCTGCACAGAATTGAGGGCTGAATGCAATGGGAATTATTATCTTCTCAAACATCATGGATCCATCCTATTTATATCCAGTAAGCAACAACCCACCTACATTTCCAGAACATTCATTAATCAAGATATATTGAACAAAATTCACAGCCTAAAAGATGTAAGTCTGACTCAAATATCTTCTGGTTATTAGAAGCAAGTCATGATTAAATAGGATCACTCCTGTCCACAGGAGGAAACAATTTTCTTTTAAGTGCTCAGCAGTCCAGATAAAATGGAAGATATCTGCCTTGGATATTTTGGCTTCACGCAGCTACTGCCCGGAATCAAGCTTTTGGTTTCTCAACACCATACAAAGTATTAAGATAGATTTAAGATTACATACCTATATAATTAAAGCTAATACTTCAGCCATAATGTAATCTAGATTTGCACTAGGACAGGACATTAAAACTAACTTAGTAGCACTTGCAGCTGTTTCTGTCCTATCAGTGTTTTGCCTTCTTATATAGACATATTTCATCAACTTTGTCTAACTTAAATAAATAGAAGCAGATATTAAAATAGCCATCAAGAACAAAATCCATAATTAAACCCAAGATCTATGCATGTGAGACCAACAGGCTAAACATGATGCAAATGTTAACCATGTTGCCTACTGTAAGACCAGAAAGCCCTAAATCCTATAGCACTGGGTGTAATCTATGATTAAATTAGGAAAAAAGCTTACGTTCTTGTTCAGTTATACAAGTATCTTCAGTAGTTATAAGAAGTCAAATTATTCTTGGAATTTATAGCACACTGTAACTAATGTGTATACTATTTGGATTTATTCCAACAAATTAAAACATCACCTTTTACAATGCTTACAGTACTAACGTCATTATACCAACACTGAAATTTTACATTACATTTATAAAATGTATTTAACTGCTATATTTTTCCGAGGTACTACACTGGGAGAAGCTCTTTTTCATGAACCTTAGGCAGATTGAACTGTTCTCTGTTCCTTCAATGCTACTGTCAGACTTTGAAGAACTTTCAGAGTATGACTAAGAGAAATATGTGACAGACAGAGTCATCGGTAAAAGCATAATTCTAATAAGAATAATTTTAGAGGGAGGAAAAAACAGGTTCATCTTGACTTGTTCCTTCACTTCATATTTATTTTGCACCCAATATGTGCTTATTTCATCTAGATAACATTATCCTAGATTGCTTACTAAAACTGCAATGTTGAAGTCTTATGAAAGTTAACATAGATGATATCTGCTGCTTCTCCCATATTTACAGGAACAGATAATTTCTCATAAAATAAAAAGATGATTCATTTGTTATTGGCTTATTCATCTCTTCTGTGAAAAGCATTCTATTTTAATAAGGAAATTCAAATTGCACTAGGATTTTTGATTTGGACATTTACCTTGGAGATGAGCTGGATCACTTGATGCGGCTGTTGTTAGATGCAAAATGTACAAAAAATGACAAGTAAAATTTAAGTCTAGACTCTCATATTAGATCCTAGTTACAAGGTTAAAGATTACTGGTTTTGTCTTTGGCCCAGTGGGTCATTAATAATTTTCTTCAGTATGAAACTTCATAAAAAGAGAAGACTACAAGTCCTGATCCCCTTTTTTACCATCTCAGCCTGATTTTATCCTAAAGTCTACAGATTTGTGATTTGGGCAGTCTTCTGAGAATTCAAAACTTCAGTGCAAAAAGCATTCATTTGGTGAGATAAGGATTGAGAAGGTGGGCTATAAAAGAAAAAATAAACCTACAAAAGACTGAATTTAACAATGCAAGGATTACCCTTTATGCCTTCATTTTAAGGTAATTTAACCACCACTCCCTGCTTTTAACTACATCTATAGAAGGAAGTGGTTCCTCCTGGCACTTAGCTAGATATCCAACAGCTAGTTAGAGGATGAAAAATCAAGATATTTGTATTCAGCATCTCTTTCTAAAGTCTAGTTACCTCTACAGTTGTCAATTACTGTTTATTGTGGATCTCATTCTGAAGAATGTAACTCTCCACACACATAGCTTGGAATGTGGGCACCTAATGTACTAAGCCAGATGCTCAAATCACAGTCATTAGACAATGAACTTTATGCTGCTTAAACTATGTACTGGATCTATCCTTTGATTTCTGCATCTTTTAGAGTTGCAAGGCTCCTTGAATCAATTAGATATATACGCAATAATTACATGTCAAAGAAAGTTTCTGAAATATAGTATGATGCCTCATTTCAATACATTTAGAATTAAAAGTTTTACTTTTCTTCTACAAATTTTACATCATGTTATGAAGTTTCTTTCTCCTTAGAGAAATCATGCATGTCTTAAAATCAATACAAAATAAGAGTTCTCTTAATGATATGGTTGAGAATCATCACAGACAAATTAAAGATAATCTGGTTTTACACTGTGCCTCCACACTTATATTATCACCCAGGTGTCTTTTGGCCTTTCTTGTTACCAATATGTCCCTATCAAATAAATGATCATTGCAAGTCTTTTTGCAGGCAAGTTGTCTCATTTGTAATGTGTTTAGCAGCTCTGACTATGCTTTCATAATTCCTAAAGAAAAGTTTTGACTACCAGAATGATTTGCTTGTCAACAAAATGATCTTCAAAATCCAGCAATTGTTCAAGTTTTCAGAATGAGTAGTTTTCAACACTGTGTAGCATTATGCACAGTCATTAAAAATTCCACCTGTGATGCAACGCTTTTGCTGTAAAGTATAAACTTATTTGAAGGAACACAGTGTAGAGTAATTAATTCTTAAATATCACTTTCTTTCATGTTTCCTTTTCACTCCACATCTACTAGATTCTACTCTCCTGCCTTGTGTAACCACCCAATCTAATTTTATTACACAACATTTTTCACTTTTTATTCATATTTTTAAATCAATGTAGTAATTGTTTTGAGCATAATTAAAAATTTTAAAAGTTTTAAAGTTTTGTTCCCAGTTAAATAAGAGTCAGTGCATAGAACTGAATATAAAATAATGTGCAGGTTTCATCTGTTGAAATATAAAGGTCCCTAATCTGATTACTTACAACTGAGGTGGTTATTTAAACTGCTTCTTCACTCTGTAGCTAGAACAAAGCACTACCGTTAAGATTCATCACACTTTAAAGTCCGCTTCCTCTGTAAGTCCAATAAATCACACACTAGAAATGCCTAGCTTTCTCCATCAGCTACAGAGAGGGCCTAGTATAATTTGCATAGAGTATATCTCTGGATAACATATATGCACATTTAATCATCACAATCGTCTCTTATTAATCTTATTTTACCATAGCTGACTCAGAGGTATGTAGAATATATGTTTTATAGGTTGAATGTGTTTTCTATAGTACTTCACTCTGTGATATTTTAAATAACCATTGTATTAAAAGTAGTCAGTGTATAACCCAGTAAACTGAAATATGCCTTCCTGAAACTGTAGTATAATACAGAATACAGCAGGAAAAATATGCCCTTCTATGGGGGACTTTTTTTTTAATGTATCTGTTTGTGACAGGGCTGTTGGATAGAAACAAGCAGTTGGTAAGTTGTCATCCTCTGCTTTACTGCATGTCAACATATTGTAAATAGGCAACATTGTAGGGCATTAAATTAGTAGCGTTGTTATAAGTGTGTGTCTGGCAAATTACAGAAACTTCAGTGTACACTGATTTGTCATTAAATATCCTGTTCTTGTAGTGCTAGGTAGAAAGGAAAGGAAGAAGGTTTTTTTTAAGTCTTAACACCAGATATATTACTACAAGGTATGGTCAATTGTGAATATCATTAAACAAGTCAGAGAGGACAGGCAACTTGGGTCCAAGCTGAATTACAACTCAACACAAAGCAGCTATCACAGCATGACTTTGAATGCTACTTTAAGATAGTACAGAGTGTCTGAAAAATAAACTTCACACAAATTCATCTCTTCATCCATATAACATGTTCCTAGAG
Source organism: Megaceryle maxima (assembly GCA_024605025.1). Classification (NCBI taxonomy): domain Eukaryota; kingdom Metazoa; phylum Chordata; class Aves; order Coraciiformes; family Cerylidae; genus Megaceryle; species Megaceryle maxima. The sequence continues at coordinate 51,542 of JANHGN010019576.1, read as the reverse complement.
CAGTTCTGCAGGTTTCCCAGTGATTCAGTTCTCGTCCAACAGTACCATAGCATTGTCATGTGGAAATTACTGTCTCCATATCCATAAGAGTTTCAGGCTAGTTTTTCAGTGCCATGAAAACTGAAGCTCTTTCTTCATTGCAGCATGAGTCTTGATCCTTGCTTTTAAACACTGTCTTCCAAGAAAAGAGTTCTGTCTATTTTGCTGGCTGGGAGAAAGCGGTGATCTGTGTCATGGAAACTCAGAACATAAAAACATAGAAATGTCTGGGTTGGAAGGGACTTCTAGAGGTCATCTAGTCCAAACCCCCTGCTGAGAGCAG
>JANHGN010019576.1:39092-51120 GCA_024605025.1 Megaceryle maxima | reverse complement strand
TGCTCCAGCCCCCTGATCATCTTCATGGCCCTCCTCTGGACCCACTCCATCAGGTCCATGTCCTTCCTGTGCTGAGGACTCCAGAGCTGGACGTAGTATTCCAGGTTATCCCCTTGAACTACACCAGTCCTTGTCTGAAGAGAGCTCATTGAAATAATGGATATCTAAATGTTTGCATGTTGACCTACTCATGTAGAAATAGCTTCCCATTTGAGATTGAGACATTAAGAGTCTTAACTAAATAACCTTTTCCTAGTACAGTAACAGCCAAGTGCTTCTGCAGAGGCCCAGCTAGTCAGTACTGAAATAATGCTAACAAGCAACATGAAAGAAACCCAAAACATGAAATTACTATTGTAGAGAGTCTTAAAAAAGAATGCCAGACATGAAAGTTACAATTTACTGCCAAAGTCTTGTAACAAAAGTGAATTACAACCAATATGCAAGGGAAGAAGGGATGAAAGTCTGTCATAAAATAAGCTGCAAAACTGTTCAGAGAACATAATGAAATTGTCTATACTTTAAGTCAGTTGCATGACTATAGGCCATATCTGAAAATTTAAAAGGTACTGAAAAAGGAAAAAGATAGTCTTAAGAAAGTAAAGGACAAGTAATTTGTACAACTCCAAGCAGTTCAACAAGAGCTATTGAAATTCTGACAATATTTCACTGGTTAGGGAGCCAGTTCAATTTCTAATCAGATGTACTTAAAAATATTCATTAATGTAAAGAAAGTTAATAACACCTTCCCAATTCAGCAGACACATTTGTTTATCAGCCAGTGTCATTGCTTTAGTAAGTACCTGCCCTTCACATCTACCTTATCAGTGCAGTTCCATTGGTTTTAAACCTAAAGTACTCCTGACCATAAAATATAATGCATCATTAAAATACTAATGTAAATGTCGGAAACATATCACTAAATTTCTCTCAGCTCTTATTTCTTCCGAAAAGACTTAGAGAAAAAAGTCACACATCATAGTACATTATTTCTGAACAGGAAACAGAGAGGCCTGAGCTGCAGTACCTTTATATGCTTATTTATAAATATCTCCTTGTAGCCTCTTAGTTTTAGTAATTTAAAATTTAACCTTCTATCTAACTGCAAGATCACACAAAGAATGCTGATTTCCAGTCTTAAAAACAATAAATAAAACTTTTTTAAACTTTAGCAGACAAGGTATGCTTTATTTGCACAGTTGTGAGTCAAGGGGCTGAGGTGGCTTGGAACTGTGGAACTGGTAAAAGGGATACTATTCCCGAAGCAGTGACACAGCGACTGCAGGGTCAGGAAATGTTCCCTTCTGCAGATTATATCATAAAGGCAAAATCCTGAAATAGACAGGAGAAGCAACACTTCAGATTATTGCATCAAGATTAAGAACAACTGATGCACCAGAATCATCATCTGCCATATTACCTTAAATCTGATTCAAAATATGGGATTCATTTCACTTAACTGCCTAAAAAAATAAGCATATGGTTTTGAATTACTCAGCCTGGGTTCATTTTATAGTTGATGGTGAGAAACAGATATATTCAAGAGAGATTTGAATGAACCTTTTTCAGTTGTTAACTGTAGATAGAGATCAATCACATAGTAGAAGACATCTTTTCTTTGTAAAGGAAGTCTATACAGATTACTCACATATAGATGCGTACATTTAGTCAGATCACAACATTCTTCTGGAGAAGTCTATATAAGTTTTTCAAACGAAGCCACTGAAAGTTTCTTATCCATACTACAAGAAGAAAAGAAACAAAATTTGGGATCCATCTTCTACTATATGCTTGTTGAGTACCTAGTACAATGACATTTTCACACTTAAGCTTCCTTTGAATGATAGCTTAATAAAAGTAAAATAGATCAGTAGTATCATATATGTTGTGATACAGATATTTAAATTCCCCTAGAAAATTATTTCATTTGCTTAGTAGCCCTCTTGTGTTTACTTCAAAGTATATAATTCTCCAGTTTAAAATTTTCCATTTTGTTGAGGATAAAAACTGTTCAAACTTCACTACAAATTTATTTCTTTATTTATTTCTCCATTTCTTTTAAGAGAATTTGTATAAGAGGCATAATCACTTGTCATTAATAAAGTACTGAAATGCTGTTAACTGTAATTCCCACAGCCGCATGCTAAACAGAAATTTACTGGTCTTAGGCACTAGTCTGATTTCTGACATTGGATTCTGGAATAAATAATAAAAATACAGTTCTAATTGTTGTCTGAATTGTGCTCAGAATCTAAGATAAAGATATCTTTATGAGATTTGGAAGAATAGAGAGTCTTTTGATTAGTGCTCATATTAAAAGTTCATTTGAAAATATGGGAGTGACAAGGTCACTTGTGCTATACTTACTGAATAACCCATCTGGGTAATGGGAGGAAAAGTTTCTTTGGGCTATCTACAAAGTCTCCTCAGGGCCAAATTACATTAGATGCAATAGGATGAATAAAACTTGTCAGGCAAATGAGCCAATCTGAACACAGAAACAAATAATTCAAGATATAAACATTATAATTGAACAACTGATTGATTTTAAAAATTCTGTTTTTAAGAATCTATAACAATGTTTTCAACTGGAGATGAGACATGCTTGAATCAAGACATTTTCAAACAAGAACCTAGTCTAACAGCTATAGGTTTTATATGGAGTGGGAAAAAAAAAAGAGCTAAATTATTTTATTTCTGCCATGCTACTCTCCTCTTTGTCTCCAAGCACTCCCCCCCTCCAGCATCTGTTAAGCACTGGTTTTGAGAAACCAAAACCATTTATTTTGATTCCCTACTGTAGAACTCTTAGGTAACAATGACTTACTTTTAAAGATTTGTGACCTTTTCTAATAAAATCAGGACCTATATGAGACTATAGTAGTTTTGTGTCTGAAAAAATTTGAGATTTTGGGCATTTAATCGAATATCAGAGGAAATATTTTGCTCTCTGTAGATGGTGTTTGTAAAAATAGTTTGTTCAGACATTAGTTTCATGACTGAACTTGAGAAGCCTTGCTGAAGAGTAAGTCCTTCTGGGGATGTCAATTGTTATGGCCTTTCAAGAGCACACAATGGAGGGAGCTTTACATAGCACAGTGGGATTCTCAGCTCCTTTTTTTTCCTTATGGGATCACATCCACAAATATTCAAAAAAATGCAAAAAATGTGAGAGGCAAATGAAAAAGGGTCTTTGGAACACAGCTGCAGTCTAATACAATTTCATCAAATTCCCTACCATTCTCTTCCATAGTTTTTGTAGCATTTAGTTGTGATACATTTAATTGAAATTTAACTGATCATATGACCCTTCTCACTAGTACTCTGGCTGCTGCAGACTACCCATTTGCAAAAATAAACAGTGCTACCTATTCCAGCACACATGGCTTGGTAATTTCCATACTATCCATTACCTGTAGTGTTCCATGCCCTCATACAATAGTGTCATTTAAATAACTTAAAATGTACCTTTGTTTACTATTTTCATTTCAGTTATGCTGACAGCTAACATACATAAATAAGACTTCAAAAAATTTAGGGAATAAATTTATGGAATAACTCAGGTTGCATAACAGATTACTGGAGAACATGAAAAAGAACATCTGCAGTGGTAATGGTATAAGAATATGAAACATTCATGTGTCGCAATTCTGTCACTATAACAGTATGAGAAAATGGTGAGGTCAGTGATGAAAAAAGGTCTTGAAAAAACTATGACTGAAAGAAGTAGAGAGCTTACTGACAAGGCTTTTGATTTGAAAATGGCAGTAACCAAGAGGGAAGAAAAGTTGTATGCATGGAAAGATTGTATATAAGAGACTAAAGAGTAGTTTGGGGAACACGATGCATTTATTTTTATGAATAGAAGGATGCAACTACACCTACTATAAGCTGTGTTGCACTGACCTCTCCACTGGTCACATTTCTGAAAAAAAAAAAAAAAAAAAAGAAGAATTGCATAATGCAACAGTAGTTCAAAGATGATTATTGATAGAGGCTATAGTTGCACTTAAAATTTAAACATAGTAAGAATCTAAGAAGCGTGGTTATTTGGGGGGATTACAGTCTCTACCAATAATCATCTAAGCGAGATGCTAAATTTGATATTTTGTGATGCAAAACAAAATTTAGAATTCTTATCAATGACGGACAGTGGGAGAAAAGTTAATGGGGAAATTGATCCTTAATCTCTACTGCAATGTTTCCTTGTCTCTTACTTTGAAGTATGTGGTTTCAAGTGTAGCATCACTATCTGTCTCCTCTTCTGCATGGAATATTTGTATTACAGAAGAATCTTTGTTTCTGTTGCTTTATCCAGTCAATGTATTAATCCAAATTCATATCTGACATAAATCTTGAATGTAGTTGTCTTTCACCAGGTTTTATTTTGCCTCACAAAATTCCCATACACTTAAGTATCCTTAATATATTAGAAAAGTAAAATAGCTTATATTCAAATGAAAAGAAAACAATTGGGTAATTAGGTAGTATTTCATGAAATACCCGAGTGAGACTACTTGAGTTTCTTTTTCCAAATGGGTTATCAGCAAATCTGCTGACATCCAGAGTCATATACATTCCATTTTCACCACATAAAGGGAGTGTGAAATGTCTTTTATCATGAAACATAGATTTTACAATGACACTAAACTGTTATTAGGCTAAAATAATAGTGTAATTCTGGCATGTTAGAAAAAAATCTCACGAATGATACTTCAGCTTACATTGAACCTTCTTAAAAAATTAGTTAGTTTGCTTTAGGTTAGAAAATCATAGAATCATAGAATAGTTTGGGTTGGAAGGGACCTGAAAGATCACCTAGTTCCAACCCTCCTGCCATAGGCAGGGACACCTTCCACTAGACCAGGTTGCTCAGAACCCCATCCAACCTGTCCTTGAATACTTCATAGAATGCCTTGGGTTGAAAGGGAACTTTAAAGGTCATTTAGTCCAAATAAAGCATATGAGGCTACCAAGTGCAAAAACACTCAGGAGTGCTTACAGAACAAGTGTGATTTTCCTAGAGATACATATATTCCATACAAAATAGTCATTCCTTTGCTTTTAGGATTAAAATCTATTTTTGTATTAAAAAAAAAAGAATGACAAATCTTTATGTTCAGCAATTTTACTGATTTACCCTCACAATATCATTTATGCAGCATTTAATTTTTCTTTTTTTTCGATGCTTACTTATGTTTGAGTTGTCTTAAAAAAGAAATCTTATGATTTTACTAATGATTTTTTCCTCTATTATTTGAAGATACAAAAAGTAAAAGTTTGTATTTGACATGCAACTTCCTTTACCTCCACATGCATTTCAACAGTGTATAGCTCTATGACTCACTGATGGTGACCATAGCCACCAGCTTTCTCCCACTTCTAGTCATGGTCCTGATGAATTTTAGAATCCAATGACACTAGATCAAGAGCAAGACAGAGAAGTGGAGTAAAAACTACATATTAATTATGTCAGGAGGGAAAAAAGTACATATGCAGATAACCAGAAGGCATTTAAAACCATTTTGCTTCCAGTTTAATCCAGTTTAAAGTTTTAATCCACTTTATTTGTTTTATTAATTTATAGATTCATTTTTAACTTAAAACAGAAAATCCCAATATTTTGACATAATGAACATAATACTTGCTTTGAGTACTTTCAGATCTGTGACAGTTTATTTGTTGATTAATTTGAATACAAATACAATAGGGATATTTTGCATGTCATTAACATATACTATCAATAACTGCTATGAAAGGACACATGAATGATAAAACTAATTAAGAAAATATTATCCTGAGAATAATTATAGTATATTTAGATATGCAATTGAATTGCATCAGGTTAGATTTCTAATAACTACTTTCTTACCCCCAAAAATATATTACTACATCCACATATCAGATTCCTAGGCCAGTAATTAAGTATATAGAGTGCAGGAGGATTTCTATAATAAAAGATTTATGTCCTTTTGCCAAAATGACCAGATCCAAAAGGGGCATTGTCACACTTGAATAGCAAATGTCTTAAAGTTTCTTCTCTGGCTGTAGGGATTATATACAGTTAGGCAGTCAAGTTCCTCATGCATTGAACAAGGGAAGTTAGGCACTTAATTGTGTTAAACAGGAACTTGGCATCTGTAACTCCTTGCTATTTGCTTTTTAGAATATTGTTCAGGTGAAAATGTCAGGCTTGCTCTTTTCTTTGAAGAGAGAAAATGGAAAAGGTGGAGGGCTCAGGATGTATTTTGTTAGGTCCCTGAGGACAGCAATGGGTGTAACTGTCCCTGTCCAGCCCATTCAGGATCTCACTTGACCCATCCATCCACATCCCAGGATCCAATTTCAGCCCTCCGGGGCTGTGAGTAATGCAGGTATTGGAATGCAGATATTCATCCTTCCATAGGTCCTCAAGACTACCCTGAGGTGGGTGCACCACTCTGCTGTAACCACACTTCACATGAGGTAACCCAGACATAATTTCTCTCCTCTGTGAAACTTCTCTTTCTCTCTGAGTAGAGATTCTGACTTGCAGAAAGCTGGGGATGTACACTGGTGTTTGAAGAATGAGATATCAGGACTGTATGTACATTTCTTGTTTGCCTCAGAAGTGTTTTCCAAATAAGGGTCAATCAGCATGATTTCCTGTTTTGATCTTTTTTGATAACTACTTTATGGCATTCATTAAGAAAATTAACTATCTTTGCAGCACCATATTATACAATTAGCAGTTCCCTACATCTACTGAGCTTTCAAAACTGACAGCCTTTTATAAAACCTTCTATCATTCAATCTGCAAAGAGAAAATGGTTTTGCAGGGAAATACAGTGTTTGTGAAATAGTTGGCTGAAACAACAAGGACACAATACAATGCACAGAATGTAAAACATGGTCAACCATTTCTGTGAAATGCTGAATTTTAATTATTGTAGCTAATTACAATACTGCTTTATTACTCTCACATCACAGGTATATACCAAGTTAGTTTGTATTATGATAAAGTGCTATGAAGAAACAGCAACAAAAATAAGACGCTGACTCATGTTTATAGAGAGGAATAGAGTACTTTAGGGTAAAGATCTGAGCCTAACCTTTGACATCCTATTAAATGCCATGGCTTTAGATGAGTGACTAGTTCCATGTGTAGTGACATACTAGATCTTCAATGTATACAGTATTCAGGTGAACCCTTCTTTTGTGATAGATAACCTTTTACTTAATAATAATCTGTTTGAACTGCACAATGAAATATGGCTTATGGTACCATCACATTACTTTCTCTTCCCTCCTGCAAACCAATAATTAATTAGTCACATATTTTATATACTATTTTCATTTTGTTAAGGGTCATTCTTTGATAAATAGTAGTAAGCTCTAATTATAAGTATCTTATAAATATCCTGTTGTTATAGATAATCTTTTTTTGGAAGAGGAAGAAATCAATTTTTTACAGAATGAGGTATTGCTTTACTCAGATTTTTATAAGCATTTTTTTTTTTTTTGCCTTATTTCTTTTTCTTATTTCTTCCAGCCTTACTCTATTTGAAAGCACAAAAATTTTGGATTTACACATATTTTGTTTACATATTTAGACATATCACTCTGTAAGTTGTTTTAGAACGCCTTAAAAGTTGTATACTCTATGTTAGACTCATTCTGTAGGAATAATACCAGTTTCTTTAATAGATTTTTCTTCAGGTACACAAATTTAATTAAAGAATAATATTATTATACCTATGCATTACATAGTGCTAAAGTGTAGAATTTAGCCTTCAGGAGTTTGCTAATTCAAGCCATTACTGTATGCCTGCCTTTTAGATGAACACAGCATTTTAAATGAATGGAATGAGATGGATTGCCTAGATTCTGTATCAGTTTGGATTTAGCTGGAAGCTAATATATACATGTTTAAGTAGTCAAATAGAAGACATTTTTCTACCTTCAAGACATCAAAACAGCAAACCCAAATATAATTTGATACTTTTATTTTAGATCATAAATTCCTTGCACTGTAAATTACAGTTATGAGGAACCTTAAATGCAGGGTGGTCTGATCAGCCGGATGTCTAGATTTTACCAGTGCTCTATGGTGGTTTAAAATTGGAAGATAGCAACCCACTTTCTGTCTGTGTGGTAACTGGTCCATTAAATATGGTCACTCTACAACAGAATATATCCAGTGAAAGCATCATGACCATCTTGCCTTTTAATAAGAATAAAAAAAAATAATTAATGAAACTACTACTGGAGAAGATAGAACCAAGCTTTAGAATATCAGAAAGTTATATGGTAAATGTTCTGAAAATGGAACAGTGAATTATGTGACTAGGTTAGTGTGAGGTACTCTATACCTTCTGCTCCTAATTTGAACAGCAATGTGCCCTTGTGGCCAGGAAGGCCAGTGGTATCCTGGGGTGCCTAAAGAAGAGTGAGGCCAGCAGGTCGAGCGAGGTTCTCCTCCCTGTCTACTCTGTACTAGTGAGACCACATCTGGAGTATTGTGTTCAATTCTGGTCTCCCCAGGTCAAGAGATACAGTGAAATACTAGAGAGAGTCCAACAGAGAGCTACAAGGATGATTAAGGGACTGGAACATCTCTCTTATGAGGAAAGGCTGAGAGACCTGAGGCTCTTTAGTCTGGAGAAGACTGAGAGGGGATCTTATTAATGTTTAGAAGTATCTGAAGGGTGGGTGTCAAGCAGAAGGGGTCAGTCCCTTTTCAGTGGTGCCCTGGGATAGCACAAGAAGTAATGGTCACAAACTGGAACACAGGAAGTTCCATCTCAACATGAGAAAAAAAATTCTTTCCTGAGGGTGACAGAGCACTGGAACTGGCTGCCTGGGGAGGCTGTGGAGTCTTCTTCTCTTGAGACTTTTAAGACCCACTTGGATCTGTTCCTGTGTCAAACAGATCCCTAGGTGTTCCTGCACTGGCAGGGTGTTTGGACTTGATGATCTCAGGAGGTCCCTTTCAACCTCAATCCCAAACAAATAGTTTTGGAACATTGCAGAATACTGGTGAAAGATAAAACATCTGGGTTATAGTTATATCTTCAGAATGAGTCACATACATATAAATGTCTTGCTACTGACAAAAAAAAAAAAAAAAAGTTTAGTTTTTGCATAATTTCTTAATGCATATTGATGGCAAATCATTCTCTTCAGCTGTCTGGGTCATCATTTGATAGCTGAATCTGGACTGTCTCCAAGTTCTGACAGTCCAGAATTCATAATTTTCCTCATTATATATGATGCTTTGATAAGAAAATTGATCAGATCAGAAGAAGTCTATCACCATGTTGTGGTCTCAACAGCATAACAATTTTCATTTGACTGTGGAAAACAGGAGGAAAATGTCACTGCCTTGTCATGAATTGATAGCAGAGAATCTTTTCCTCCAAGTGTTTGTGCAATACACCTACCATTACAGCATACTGGTTTTGACCTTTGATAGAATTAACCTAAGATCGTTTTTGTGAGGATCTTTGGTGCTATTTTTCAGTACTAAAAATTCATCAGGGTGTGAACTGGATCAAACTTATGCATTTAGAGCTCTCAGCAAAGTACTCCTAATAAAGGAAAAGTTCACAATGGTGGACCTGAATAATTCTAGATGTTTAGTTTTTACTATAAGTTTGTTTTAAACCATTTACATGGGCTTTTTTAATGACAGAAACTTCACCAGCTTTGGACTATTTCTGAGCCATTTAGTGCAAGCCAACATGGCACTTCAGAAAAAAAAGTTCTGCTGAGCAAAAAGTTCCTAGGCTAATACTTTACCTATCTCATAGCTCTTCTCTTCTGCAGAACTTAGGGACTTTTTATGATACAGATAACTTCACTGAAATCTGCCTGGAACAAGTCCACAACAGCAGAACATTGATTTCTCATCTTATGCAACTAATTACCACTATCTGTTCTCCACTAATACGTATGACAGTCTCTCCTTGAAGAACAAAAATGATAATGTGAATGGTTATGTTACAAACTGAAAACTATTGAATGAGTGAAGGAAAGTCATTCCCTTAGCCTGAGGTGAGTGAAAAAGACATTTGCTGAGAGTCACTTCAAAGGCTGTTTTACTCAAAAAAGATTCTGGATGCCATTGGTTGGACTTACTATTCATTATGGATTTCTTTTTTTTTTTTTTTTTTTCATATAAAAGTAAGTTTCTTTTTTTCCTAACTGTCTTTTCAGCAAACATACCTTTAAGTCAGGTTCTTTTCTTCTCATACCACCTGTAAGGCTTATAAGACCAGAATCTCTGCTTAATGAAGTTTTCTAGCAGTGTAATTTTATTTGGTGATTTCTGATTTATGCTGTTGGAGTGTTATGCCAGGGTTTGAGTTCCTCCAGGCGAAATGATGACCTCATGTACATTTATGCACCCTAGCTATTGATATCAACCTCTGGTGAAATTGTCTTACTGTAATCAAGGCTACCCTTTGGACCGCAAGATTTCCACTGATGATGTTAATTTGTGACCAGGTTAAACCTTAAATTGTCTCTAGAAGCATAAGGGAATTTAGTTCTTGAAACTGGAATTCGGGACAAAAAATAAAAAAAAAAAGAGTAAGAAAAAGGAAAGATGAGCAAATATGATGCTGAAAGATTGAAGCCACTGACAGAAAGCCCCAAGATGTTGGTTTTACACTCACAGTCCAGATCAGAATACTGCCTTAAGGGAACAGTCAAAAAACAACCTGTCTTATGGGAATGAGGGAAAATATTTTCCTTTCTGCCTTTGATTTTCTGTGACTCGCCTAATGCTCCTTTTCTACAGTTCTCTTCCTATTATAAATTCCATTCTTTAGTCAAACTAGGAAAAAAAAAAAAAAAGTAAGAAAGGAATGAAGATAAACATTGAATCAAGGTTTCCACATCATTTAAATGACATTTAATACCTGATATTCTATTTATATTATGGTACTTTCAAAAAACTAGCTTGTGATGATCTTCATGTGGAGTAGGATTAGGAAGAATGCAACCTGTATTATTTATGAAGATGAGGATGAAATAGTTTGTGCCTTCCTCTCTTTTGTGAGCATGTTTGGGTCTCACAGGGTTCCTGAGCTGTTTCAGATGAAGTTATGTCTCTGCAGTTCTTTAATCAAACTAGAGGCATATTACTGTGACTTGACCCCATCTCTTCCTCAATAAATCAAAGCAGTGCAAGGATGCTTGAAACTGTGCTAAGAAGCACTTGCATCCATTAAAAATCATCCTAAGCATCTGATAATGTCCATCAGCACTCAGATCAAAGGTTTATTTTTATGAAATTTCTCCATGTTCCCTCTACTGGTCTGATTAGGGGGTCTCAACAGTAACAAGGTTGTAGAGTTTATAAATATCTGGTTGAAACTTCTAACACGATGCAAAAAAGTCAAGATTTCAGAAAAAAAAAAAAAGAAAACAGTAGGTGGAATAAAGTGGTGAGTCCTCTGATGGTGGATTTGGCTGTGTGCAACACTGTGCAGAAAATGCTGTGCCTGCTGTTTTTATAATAGGATGACCTTTTCCACTGCAAAGACACAGACATCACAAGCATTAGTAAAGCACTAATGAAAAACCTCCTATTCAAACAACAGTAGCAAAGCAGGAAACTCATATCTCCTACATCTTTCTCACTTCACTGAAGTGCAAACTCTAAAACCTCATTGAAACAGAAAAATTTGATGAGGGAAATAGCAGGAATGCCACACAGAATAATCCCTATTACAAAATTTTCAATTTGCTGGCTTTTAATGGGGTTTCTTACCATGCTTAACATACCTGAACACGTCACTATTTGTGCTATTATTGTGCCTAGAAGACATGATGCAGGTAAAGGACTCAGTTATCTATGTGCACCTGTGAAGATTATATACTCCTGAATGGTCTTGTTCTGCCATCACTGGCTAATGTAATGACTTTTTTTCTGTCAAACTTTGTCACTCTTGAGGGGTAAAAACCCTCAATAGGTGTGATCAGCTGTCTGCTCAAAAGGGGTAATCACGTGAGAGACTGTATCATCAAGATTCCTGGTTGG
>JANHGN010019576.1:18576-33768 GCA_024605025.1 Megaceryle maxima | reverse complement strand
ATCTATATAAAGCATCTTATACCCAAGTCATTTATTCAACAAATTAAATATTATTAATTTATAGACATCAGAAATAATAATACAATATAACAGTTGCATTGTAAATGCTAGGAGAACACTTTCTGAAAGTTGGGTGTAGCAAGCTTGCCATCTACTGATCAAGAGAAAAGACCTTTGTTTTCAATGTATTTTTGTATATCACAATATTTAATTTTAAAACCTCTTCATATGATGAATCAGTACTTGTGTATTTAAATAAATGTTTCCAGTACTCCTGCAGGTCAATATAAAGCCTCAATAGTATTGTGCTAGTGGATGAAAGGAGAGTAGTACTTAAAGACATTGAGGAATTTTTCACCAAGAGCCATAATTTTATTCAGTACTGGGGGAACTCATCTGTGTTCTCTTGTAACAGTGTATTCCTAATTCACAGATGTTCTGATGAAGTTAAAACATTATTTTATGAATATAGGGAAAAAGCAAATAAATATTCTCACTTTTTCCAAATTTTTCAATTTCACAAAGACATCTTCACTTGTCCCTTGCCATCTGCCAGTTTCACTCTCAGTCAAACCTTCTCAGTGTGCAATGGGTAGTTGCAGAAAATCCATATATCTAGTTTATTTGTTGCTGTACACCCTCATGTTCCATTCAGTTAGACAGAGAAGGTGAAGTCCACAGTTATGTCATATGTAAAACAAAGAAAAGTCTTTATCCTTTTTTGAAAGAGTCCTCCTTATAGATTGGGGCCTTATCTTTACTATTACTATAATTTTTAACTTTATCACCATTAATGATTTTCATTCATTATATACAATAATATATATACAGTAATTATAACAATATGCATAAAAAACCATGAAAGTGGATGATCTGTGACTAAGAGCTCAACAGTGATGGAATTATCAATTTTTTTAAGCATCTCTTTGTAATGATTTTGATTTTTGTGGACAAATACGTAGCATATAATGCCTTCAGAATGAGTGAGGACATAAAACTTCTGAAATTAATAGATCAGAGCAAGACTGAGAAGGAGAGAATATGTTTTTTCCAAGTACACAATGTTTGTCTTTTCACCTATACCATCTAGACTTAGTGGCAATTTTTTTTCCCCCACATTTTCCATGTAGTTCACATGGATGGACTTTTTCCCATTTTAGTATTTTCATTACTTCTTTGACAGATAATAGTCTGCAGTAACTCGTTTATTTAAAGTTTGATTTTTATTCATTTGTACTGGTATAAATCAGGAATGGTTTCACTTCAGTTAAGGGATTCAGAATTACCTCTGTTAACTCCAAATTGAATTAATGTGTTTTGCTGCAGAAACTCCCCTAAACAGGACTGGGATTTTTAAGTTGCGTGGGACCGTAACCTAAAGGCTGAAAGTCCCAGAGCCAGTATGATTTGTAGAGACTAAAATATTTCAAGAGATTTGCCTGCAGAAATCAATAAGCTTTGTGAAATATATTTCCTATCAGGAATTTAAACTCTTTACCGCCAATACAGTACGTGGATTTGTACACCAAGCAGGTTAAAAATCTGTCCTTGGGAAGGGGTAGGAGGAAATCTGCAAGATTTAGGATATTTTGCTTGTTTGTTATATTTGTTACATTTGGCTACATTTCTCTAGCTTTCAGAGAGTGACCTGAAAGTCTTCTGCATTTCTGGGACCAGATAGGCCTATCTCTATCCAGTGAAAGCTTTGAGTCTCTTGGGGCAAGTGACTCATATACACACTACATGTCAACAGGAGTACATCACAGCATGAAGGCTATCCCAGAATGCTTTGCACTTCAGCTCTCTACAAACACCGTGGCTCATCTGCCTCATCCACACCTCTGAAAATGCTAGAAAAGAGACTCACATGGCATAGCTCTTCAACTTCTCTTTTGCTTTCCCCCGGATCCAATTGTCCTCATGTTACTGCTGCCACCCCTGGTAAAACCTGGATCCTAAAAAGTTGTATCGATAATATCCACAAGGATCCACAAGATGGGTAGGTGATAGGTGAAGTTGCTAGTGTGTGATGGGACAGTAGCACTATTATGTAGACTGTTCCCTTTTCCATGCCTCACTTTTCTTTTTGAAAGAATCATTTAGTTCATTATAAAAGAGACTTGGAATTGTAAAAATAGAAAGCATATTAAATTTGTAAAATTGGATCTGATGACCTCTATGTAAAATGAAAATAAACCAGTAGACAGCCTTTAAGAATATCTAAGATAGTAGTTATTATTCTGTGCCATCAGAGCTACAAGGAAACTGATAAAGAAGCACAGTTTCATTTTTTTTCTCTGCCTTTAAGCAAACCACAGACAAATATTTACACATTAGACAGAACATCTAAAGTGAATGGCATGATCAGCCTGGTACTATTGTATTGTCAAAATAATAAGGCTGTACATATTGGGAGAAACATAAATAAGCAAAGCTTTTTAAGTGTTTTAAGATAAAGAAAGGTGTGGGTGTTTCAGTGCTAAAGTAAATTTAAAATAAACAAAATCTGATATTCATATACACTTAAGCACAGGTATCAGAATCAGAGAAATTGAGAAAATATTACAGAAATATCTGATCTTTGAAAAGAAGCTTATTAAAAAGGGTCAGCTTCATTTTTGTAAGAAAATATTAAAATTTTAAAGTAGGACAGCTAGAATGGAGAATAGCACAATGATAATTAAGTAATAGATTCTAGCTATTTCTGCCAAGTTTAAATAGAAGATTAGGTAAATATGGGATTTGGTACTTTAGCAAAGTTGCTCTAAAGTAAACTTTTAAATTGAGTATCATTAAACTGCCAAAAATGCCATGTCATAAATACTTATCAGAGTATATTTAATTGCATTACTCATGTAGATATAGCTTCTTTAAGCTTTCCTTATGGTACAACACTACATGCGGATCTGAAAAATATGAACAAACTTTTGCTTTTTCTCAAAGCTCAGGTCCAATTTCAAATACAGAAAAACAGGCACAGCTTATTGAATTAGTCTTTCGTCTCAGCTGAATTTGATGCAGCCTCTCCTGAGTGTTACAAAGCTTACCTATGATCAAGTTATTTTGCATTTGAGGGGTGGAGTGGGAGGAGGGGTGTGTGTGTGTGTCCCCCTCAGGCAGCAACAATTCATCTTGCTGAATTTATTTAAGTGGCATTGCATTGTAAATCTTAGCATAAGATGATTTAAAGCAATAAAATATGTCTTCAAATAGACTCATTGTATTTGATTATGACCTCCCTTTTTTGTTTTCCACTATAAATTTGGTTTCTAATACTTTCACAACTGACCTTTTAAGAATGACTGTAGCTCAGATAGATTGAAAAAGTTTATATTCATGCTGTTTTAAACAAGATTTTTGAAGCAATTAGCATTCTGTGTGATTTTATTTTTCAACATATAATTTAAAAGTCTCAAGCTGTTGCTGGTATTATTCCTGTGACTTACTTCTTTCCTGCTGTTCAGTGAGAAAGATGAATATATGATTCCCTTATTGCCTGTACAGTCTTATTCTTAGTGCCAAGTCTAGAAATTTACATCAGAACTACTCTGCTTTCTCAAACATAACATATGTCTATTTATTCAATACAGTGGACTAAATGTAGCACTATGTTCTCTTGGCTTTACCAGTCTGTAATTCATACAGGAATTACATTGAGGAAAGACACAAAGTAAACAAGTAGTTAGTCAAAATCATTTTATTTTTTAAAAGAATAACAGAAAGCAAGTAATTCATGAATCACTGCAAGAGGTCGTTAAAGCTGTTGGGTCTTATGAAAGAAAGAAATCTTTAGGACTAGGTTAAGAGCAGTCTCTAAATAGAACAAGGGTGACTGACAGATGTTAACCCATTTCCAAGGTGTTCTGCTGCTCATATTGATACAGTGATTGAAAATAACTCACACCATTCCTAGAGCATGAAGTACAGAACACAAGGGTTCTACAGCTGCTGTAAATTATATCTGCTTCTTCTAATTGAAAATATATACTGTCTTAATTTTCCTTTCAGTTTTTACCAAAGCCTTCCATCATAAAAGTACTTATATGTGAATTTCTAAATTTTTTATAGCTACATAGTAACTAATGATTATTTATTAATCATAGTTAATGCATCATGATATACAATTTATGGGCATATGCCTAAATTAATAAACTCGTGTTTCTAAATTTATTTTACATTTTTTAAAATCCCAGGAAAATTGAGCATAAAACTTTTGTCTTACTGAAAAATTGAGGCCAAATTATTTTATAATTATCATCATCTCTAAAATTCTGAAGTTTTGTTACCACTGCATTATTTAGCATGTAAAGAAAAAATGCCAATGTAAATCTGTACACTATGTATTCAACTATTTTTGTGTTTAGTTCAAATCTGCTTTTCTGTCAAATCAGACATGCATTATTTCATTTATGCTGCAAAACATTCATGATTTGCTTTAAAAACTACATTTGATTTTATCCTTTAAGGTTGTAGTATAATACTGGAGCAGCAATTCCTGACTTATGATGTCTGCCTGCAGCATCAGGATTTGAAATTGATTACCCAGTCCTTAACTGAGGCCTGTGCAATTAGGCTGTGGCCCTTCACACATCACTTAGCTGATGCTCTGTTGCTGAACTGTGAGGAGCATCAGTAGAAACCCAGGTTATAACAGCAATTTCTCATTAAACACTGATATACTTTCATCCTTACTAAGAAGTTGTTATGTACTAACAGATAGATTTTCTTTGTTATCCAATGGTGTATAAGTCATACTCTTAGTATTTACTTTGTGCAGTTTGATTAAAATTTACAAAAAGTTGGCTTTCTGTGTCTTCTGGAAGTGAAATAATAAATTTTTCACAATGCTGAATACAATGTAAAATTCCACTAACTGAAGCTGCAAAGCCTTCTAACTTACATTAGGTAACTGTGCTAACTCATTTATTTCATATATGTCTTCATTTGTATGTTTCTGTACCCAAGCAAATTTTTACACTGATTTTGTTGTTAGAAGCATTGCATGAATACTGACATGAAAAGTGTCTCTGGACAGACTTCACCTTTTCCTTATGAATGGAAGTGTGGGTAAAACAGGTTGAATGACAGAGGGAAGCCATATTCCTAAAACCTGATATTTTTTGAGTCTTAATTTGCAGTGAATAGGGAATGATCAAAGGACCAACATCACAGTAAATAATTCATACTGCAAATGAGTTCAGCAATTAATTTCTGAAGGCATTAAATATTGCCCTTGTTCCATCTTCTACAATCCTGTTGTAGAAGTCTATTTGTCCTGAGGATGAGCCCCTGTTTTGAGAGAATATGGTTTAAAGAATGTGTGTGCTTTTGTATAATGAACAGAGAAATGAGAGGTTAAGGCTTCAGGAGATGCAGAATTTTGCCCTTGTCCTCTTAACACTCTGAAAAAAATTTCCAGTTCTTCCCTTAACATGAGAATAAGCCCTTCTATTTTCCTTTCCACACTCTTGTGAGTGATCCCACACTCTTGCAAATGATTCAGACATGCCTTTACAAGAAAATGCTGTCTACGTGGCTCTCTGTATATATGAACACACGTGCTTAGAAGGGTATGTAAGTGCATTATTTGTTAAGCCCAAATCTTAAGGCTGGATATATCCACCAGCAACACCAGGTTAAGTTTCTGGTAGGTAGAGACAAGATTAAATTGAAGATATGGTAGGACTTAAGGCATAGAGATAAGGTACTTAGGGACATGGTTTAGTGGTGGGATTGACAGTGACAGTTTAGTGGTTGAACCTGATGAACTTGTAGTTCTTTTCCAACTGAAACCATTCTATGATTCTATGTTTGGCATTTTCATCTTTCCCACAGAGGGGTTTTGATCCCCTGCCTGAAGTAGTTTCTTCCAGTTTCTCTTCCCCAAAACATTTCAGTTATATAACCACTATGTAGAAATCCAACTGTGACCATATTTGCAGTCATTGCATTTCTGACCTACTTTTTTAGTGCAATCTTCTTGTGTCAGTAATTATTTCTAGTTCAACATGATGCAGCTGTATAATCTCTGGGAATAAGTTCCACTAGAGGGAAATAGTTATATAGTCAGCAGGGAAAAAAAATGGGACTGAAGTCCAGCTTTACTGAGATGGTCCATGACTTCTTGTATTAATTTCATCACCATATTAGTTGAATTGTTTCAGGTTGACAAGGTAAAAAAATTATGATGACAAGTTTTTTTCAGTGCTGCCTCTAGTACCTGTTCCAGTTATGTTCAGAACCTAAACCAGAATGAAAATTGATAATTATAGATATAGTCAATCACTATGGGTTCTCGGAAAAATCTGATCTGAAAAAATTTTAAGTAATATGGTAAATTAATTTATTGAATATTAAATCTAATTTCAATCCTTAAAACAAACAGCATGAAATATCATAGAGGAAATATCCTGAGGTACTGTAACCATTAGTCATCATCTTCATTGTTATGGTGGAGAATGTAAACCTAATCTGAAAGGTTTTATTAAATTTAAATATTATTTGACTTGTACTCTGTTATACACCCTCCTTCCCCACCTGGACTGCCTGGGTTATACACAGAGACTGAATGTCATACAAATTCAGTGAGATTGGTCTATTGATCTGATGTGGTAACAGTGGCAAACATACAAAGATACACTGGAAGGTAGTATTGCCAACATTAAAGGGAGTGCAATCTTAACATCTTCCATAAACACTGATTGACAAAGATACCGTCTGCAAATGCAATTTGCAAAAGAGAAACATTACACTGTATGTCAGCCTTTAAGAGTGCTTGTTAAAAGATCAGTGGTGAGAAAGACTTTGAGTCCAGGCCTTGAGCCTTGGAGGAGAAAGGTTGTCCTGGTTCAAGTGAAAACAGAACTAATTCTGTTCAGTGATTTTTACTTTTCAGTTCAGTACTTCTGTTACCTACAGACAGGAGGCCCTAGTTCTTAGCATAAGGTATATCAGAGTTCTATGCAGAAACACCTGAGTTCAAGTTGAATGCAACTAGCTTGGAAATTGTATGAGCAAGATAATTTTATATGACTTCAATTTTCTACTACTTCCTGTGGACATACTTTCAGAGTTCTACAGAGATCTACAGAGATTCAAATGAAAGAGAAAAGGCATAGGATATCTCCTTGAAGATTTTTTGTGGTGCTCCTCCACCCACTTCCTTCCCTCCCCAGGTGAATTTTTCATATGAAATGGATAGTTCATTATTACACAGGAGCATATTTTTGGTCCTGTTTCATCTTTCTTACTCTCCTCCTGGCCAGAACATTTTTGTATCCATGTATACAGATTCAACAAAAAGAGTAGAAATTACTGTCCTCCCAAAAGAAATGGCAATCTTGTGGTTTGGAATCACAAGTGGATCTAAATTTCTTTTGTCAGTTTGAGGGTTGCATTTCCCTTCATAGATGAATACTGTATGCACTAAAAAGTCTGCATTCAAGGCATTCCAGTGTTATGCAATTAGCTTATGCTAAAATTACAGTTTGCTGTAATTTAAGTTTGGCTATGTTCCATTTAGGTTGTAATTTTGATTTGAATCATATCCACAGTGACTCCCAACATTTTTAAAGGCTGTATCCCATGCTTCACGAAGTCTGCATAGCTCCTGCCCCTCCATCAGAGATCCTTCTACCTCCTTCTCACTTCCTATGAGCTCTGCTAGTAGCAGTGATACTGAGTCTAGACTTAACTGCATCTGTCTTAAGATATTCAGGTACTTGCCTTGCTCTCCAAAGCTGTTGATACAGGAACACTGCATAGACATTTGAGTTAGCCATATGGAGAATTAACATGGGCCTAGCAGAACTAGTTTGTTGGAATCTTATTTATCCTCACATGCCTAATGTGCTTTTACTTCACAGTGTAGACACTTTGTGGCAACTGGAAAAAAACATTTGTGTATATATGAAATTATATGTAGAAAGAAAACTGCACATTGCACATTAGCTTCTTTTTTTAATCCTCCTTTTATGCTTCTTTTTTGTTTGTTTGTTTGGTTTGGTTTGGTTTGGTTTTTTTACAAATTCGGGTGTTAAGTAACCTGCATAATAACTTTCAACAGGTTACGACTTTTAACATGATTCTC
Source organism: Megaceryle maxima (assembly GCA_024605025.1). NCBI lineage: Eukaryota > Metazoa > Chordata > Aves > Coraciiformes > Cerylidae > Megaceryle > Megaceryle maxima. The sequence goes on along the minus strand of JANHGN010019576.1, from coordinate 25,679 downwards.
ATGATTTTTACTGCTGAAGCAGTATCATAAATTGATTTGCCTTTGCTTTTACTTTATTAAACTGTATTTATCTTGGTCCACAAGGTTTTTTCCATCTTATTTTCTCCCCTTTTTATCCTGCTGAGAAGTAATGTGTCAAAGCAGCTTGATGGACACCTGTCATCCAGCCAAGGTCAAACCACCACAGTTCCTTTTGTTATACAACATGAGGCATGAGGAATTTGACATAAGGATAGTAGTTGGGAGAGTTAGCATGTAAAACACAATCTAAACAGAGAGAACAGAAAGAACATGGGGAATTTTGGTTATTGTAATTGTGGTGAAGGGGCAAGGGGTAGATTGTGTATAATTGTCCACTTTCATTTGGTATTACATTGGTGAAATTTTGGCTTTGGTGTGGGAAATTATTTTTTGTTGACCTGAGTGGAGTTTGTGAAGACTGAGTGATGAATGTGGATTTTAATGGCAATTCTTAAATACACAATTTACAGAGGCAAATGTATTGGGTTTGTGTGGCATAGTGAGGGGGCTGCAGAAGTGGCTTCTGTAAGAAGATGCTAGAAACTTCCTGTCTGATAGGTCCAATGCCAGGCACCTACAAGATGAATCTGCTGTTGGCCAAGCCCGAGTCCGTCAGCCATGTTGGTGGTGCCTTTGTGATAACACATTTAAGAAGGGAAAAAAGTTGCTATGCAACAACAGTTGCATCTGGAGAGAGGAATGAGAATATGTGAGGGAAACAATTCTGCAGACACCAGGGTCAATGAAGGAGAGGGAGGCAGTGCTCCTGGCGCCAGAGCAGAGATTCCTCTGCGGCCCTTGGTGAAGACCATGATGAGTCAGGCTGTCCACCTGCAGCCTATGGAGGTTAACAATGGATCATGGAGGACCCCACACTGAAGCAGGTGGATGTTCCTGAAGAAGGCTGTGACCTCATGGGGAAGCCCACCCTGGAGTAGGATGCTAGCTAAAACATAGTAGAGTTTGAGATTTTCTTTAAGTCAGTGAAAGCTTGGGGGATTCTGTTTTTTTTTCTTTTCTAAGTATAAAGTGCTCTGTGTGTGTGTGTCTGTGAGTCTTTAAAAGTAATCCTTTAGCTGAAAGACTTCAACTCTTTATTGCTGGTCTCATTACTTGGAAATAGAAATGAACTCTTGAGTGATTTTCATAATTTATATAGAAACTCTTATTTTTTTGAAAACTCTATTGGGACTATATATTTTTTTCCTCTCATTTAGTTTTGGGTATTAATATTTTATAAAACTTAATTGTAATTTAGTATGAAAGATATGTTGACCTCTGGGTAACAGTTTTTTTCAGTGCAAGCTGCATTGAAATGCAATGAGAATGAGAATATAGTGTTGAGCAATACGATTATGAAAAGAAAGGACTTTGATTATCCTGTGTTGTGTTGAAATGTGCAGTACCTAAGATTCTCTAAAGAGCATTTTCATCAGATAAGTGAGGACAATCTGTGTACATTTTAAAAAACATTGCAGCTGCCATATTGAAAAACTGCTTATTGAGACTGGTCAAAATAAACATGATTTTGGATAATCTGAAATTCCAGTAATATCTGGAGGGAATGCTATCATTAACATTAGTTAAAGTCTATTGTCAATCATTTAAATGATGCCTTATAAGATCACTATAGAAAATATGTGAGCTGGTGCATTAAAGGTAAAGGATTTTGACAGAAAATAAACCCCTTGTGTTCCAGCTTGTCCTCAGATATTAGAGGGGCTGGGGGGCTGGGCTTAGATTCTGGTTGATGCCAAATTGAGCATTATATGTTCAGTCATGTTCAATATATTGAACTACCCTGATTACGGATTTATAAATAGCACAATGGACCTTCAGTCTATTCACATTCAATGAATTAGAACAGCCATACTTAAGAAGTTTGGTTGCAACCAGTGAGAACTCTCATGGCTAGATTAATGAATAGTGCAGTTTACTGAAGCAACAGAAAAGCAGATTCTTTTAGATTGCCAGTGATAAACACACTATCTGAAAAGCTCATGCAAATATCAAGCATATAAATAATACAACCCAGCTACAAACACATTAAATTAAAACACAACTCTATAGAGATCTCTGAGTTTCCCAGGGAAGCACTTGGTTTAACCAAGTGTTGGAACCTCAGCCGATAGATGTCCCTATGGGGGGCAAGTGAGGCTTGGTCCATTATATGATCCCAGCAGTCAGCAAGTTTGAGATTATCTTAACTTGTTTGTGATGGTATCTTCCCTAATATTCTTCCTGTCTTAAACCATTTATATATTATTTTTTATTTTCAGGTGGTGCTTGAGTGACTCCAGTCATACATATGTTTATTATGATTGGTATAAAATGTCCTTACTTTTCTTTTAGACTAGAAGAAATTCAGAAAGCATGCTCAGTGAGGGGTGGTCGCACGTTGGAGGTGGGTAGGCTTTGGGATGGAGGTGTGTTTTGGTATTATAATGTGATTATAATGAGTGAAGTTCACCACAGGACATGATTTTGACAGAAAAATGAGAAACTGGTGGCTCAGGGTAGCAACTATGGAACTGATGTTCCATAGGACCATCAAGTTCCCATCCCTGCAGTGATATCACAGATCCAGGTGGCAGTGTTTACTCTCCACCCTTTGTGCTGTTTCTCTTAGAGTGAGCATACCAAGTTCCCCTGGTGTTGCTAACATCTAAGGTTACAGGTTATGTTGCTTAGGGAACTACCATGGAACAGATTCCTTGCATATCAACTGCATTCCACCCTGGAAGTTTCCTTAATACTGTACTTTCTGTTAAGATGTGGATATAACTTTAGCCTTAATATGTCACCTCCACTAATAATTCCACAGAGCTTTAGTGGATTTTTTTCTATAAAGTGATAGCTGTCAGTCTCATCACATTGCTGAGGGATACTTTTAATCAGTTTGCAGTCAATACTGTTAAACTGAAAACTGATTCTACATTATTGTGAAACCATATCCACACAGAGGTGGAAGAGAAACATATGACACAGTCTTTTCTTGAGATGACATACCATGATCATGAGAAAGTATATAAAGCACAGAACTCCATTTATTAAACATCTGAGGGTTTTTTTTTTAAAACAAAAAAAAAACCAAACAAAACAAACAAACAAAACCAAACAAAAACAAAAAAAAAACAAAACAAAACAAAAAAAAAAAAAACAACCAACACTTAGGATTTTTTGTTAAGTTCTTTTTACTTACCTTTTGTTTTGAGACAACTTTCCTCCTTAGTTATATATATGAATACCAAGGAGTAAGGTAGTCTGGAAGAATATGTAGAGATATTTATTATATGGGTAAGGATCAAATTGTTGTGGTGGAAATTGCTATGTTAATGAAGTGTAATAATATATGTATATGGGTGATGATAATATTGATATGATCCTTTAAGCACAGTCAGAACTAAGACAGGTGAATAATACAGGCAGTTTCAATTAAGAGAGATTTTTGTACCATATTAAGCATCCGTTTGCATTCTAACTTCACCCAATTTGCAAGTGTGGCAAATTAGAGACATTTTTTGGACCTTCTGTATTTAATATACATGATATAAGTTCTGGTTAAAAAGAGAAACTCTTGTTTTTAAGTAAATAATCATGACAAAATTATGAAATCCCGTATTTCTAATTTATGTCCTATGGCTCAGCGGCAGATTGTGGGCAAGTATGTTAGGTACAAGTGATGATTAGGCTATTGTACATGGGAGAATAAGTTTTAACTCACTAGAAGGTACATGGACAATATGCCACTCAAAGAGCAGTGATTAAGCTTTGTTTGATACTGTTTCTAATTATTTTATCAATTGCATAAACCAGTTTAACTTACTTTATCAAATGTCAACTTTCCATGAGCAGGGGAAAAAAAAAAAAAAAAAAGAGAGAGAGAGAAGTTATTTCAAAGTTTTCTTTCTTACAGATTTTATTTCTTCAACTTCCACTTTTTTAATTTATTCTTTCCAGTGTGTCTAGTTTTGTCAGGATATAAAATTCTAAAACCTGCTTACTACTATTTTCATTCTGAAGCTTTGAAGAAAATTGTTTCTTGGAAGCTCCACAGCTCGTCCCTGTGTTTAGATGCTCAGAACATGACATATTTGGGTCACTAGAGGAACAATGACAACTAAAAAGATGATACTCTAATCCTGACATTTTATAGCCATTGCAAAGATTTTGTGTTATTGGATATTTATGTTCAAATAATAGAAAATAAAAATGATTTGCCCAAATTCCACAATGATATATTTACAGTCTTATTAGACTGGGTTATATTCTTATAAATTATCTCACAATTTCTTAATTTTTTTTTAAATTTTATTTCCCTTTATGGGATTCTTCTGTTAAATAAGAAGTTGATTTTCAGTCCATTTTGACAAAATCATGCAGTAATGTATTCAGTATTGCATATCAGAAAATGTAATATTTTATTGCAGTAGACAGACATGTTGCAGCACTGTGTGAAAATGTTCTCTGGTTAGACTGATTGCTTAATTAAATACATATGCTTCTCAGATTTGTTTAAAGGAGATACCATTTTGGATTTTCTGAATTGACATACTATTGATGTGCTGTTATTCAGGCAACTGAGAGGAGGTTGATATGCCACTTATGAAATTAAAAGCAGGTTTCTGAAAGTTACTTAAAAACAAGGTTGTCTTATTTTGATGATCTGAGTGGCTCTGAGTTTTCCCTGTAGTAGGAGAATATACTGAGTATTATTATCAGTGTTTCAAATGTGCATTTTGGATGATAGGCATTGAATTGCAGGACAATTCTATTCAATATAGAAAACAAATTAAGTTTTTACAACTATTAAAGAAAATACTGATAAAAATGTTTGTTGACACTCAAACCTCCTCAGTTTTATTAAACTGATATCTTAAGTAATGAGAATTTTCATGAAGTACATGAGTATTTCTGACATTTCAAAAAAAGAACGTGTCTCTTCCAAGAAGATTAAAAAGACCTTTCTCACTGGAAAGGACTGAGAGAAAATAGCCTCAAGCTGTGCCAGGCAGTGTTTACATTGTATATTAGGAATAATTTATTCACGGAATAAATTGTAAGGCACTGGAACAGGCTGTCCATGGAAGTGGTGGAGCCACCATCCATGGAGGTATTTAAAAGATGTGTAGATGTGCCTCAGGGACATGGTTTAGTGGTGACGTAGCAGTGCTGGGTTAACACCTGGACTTGATATTAAAGGTGTCTTCCAACCAAAATGTTTCTGTGATTCTAAGTTGCACCTGACTCATTCAATGGCCTTCTCCAAAGGAGTGACTACATTAGTGAAAAAAGGAAGAACAGCTGATATTGATCTAATTGAACTTCTGTAAGGCTTTTAATACAGTTCCACACAACATTCTTAACCCTAATGGGAGATTTGAGAGATGGACTATTCAATTGATAAGAAGTATGGATGCATCCAAAGAGTTACAATCAAAGGCTCGAAGTCCAAATGGAAACCAGTAATAAATGATGAACTCAAGGGTCTTTATTGGGACCAATAGTATTTAATATCTCATCAATCACAGTGTGTTTGAGTGCACTCTCAGCAAGTTTGAAGATCACACCAAGCTGAATGGTGCATGTGGTTTACTTGAGCTAATGGATGTCATCCAAGAGACCTTGACAGGCTAGAGACATGGGCCCATACAAACTTCATGAAATTCAACAAGGCCAAGTGCAAGTTTCTGCACCTCAGTTGTGGCAATCCCCAACATCAGCACAGACTGGAAGACGAAACAATTGAGCACAGCCCTGAAGAGAATGACTTGGGGATACTGAAGGATGAAAAATGGGACGTGAGCCAGTAATGTGCACGTGCAACCCAGAAAGCCAATTGTATCCTGGGCTGCATCAAAAGAAGTGTGGCCAACAGGTCAAAGGAGATAATTTTCCTCCTATACCTGTGAGACAGCACCAGGAATACTGTATCCAGCACTGGTATCCCCAGCACAGGAAAGACGTCAACCTATCAGACCATGTCCAGGGGAGAGACACAAAAATGGTCACATCTCCTATGAAGATAGGCTGAGAGAGTTGGCATTGTTAGAATCATAGAATCATTCAGGTTGGAAAAGACCCTTGGGATCATGAAGTCCAACCATTAACCATACTCTACGAAGTTCACCCCTAAACCATGTCCTTCAACACCACATCTAAACAACCCTTAAACACATTCAGGGATGGTGACCCAACCATGTCTCTGGGCAGTCTATTCCAGTGCCTGACTACTCTTTCCGTTCAGCTTGGAGAAGAGAAGGTTCTGCCAAGATCTTGCTGTGGCCTTTCAGTACTTAAAGAGGGTTTATAAGAAAAATGAGAGAAACTTTTTACCAAGGTCTATAGTCACAAAGTAAGGAGGAATGGTTTTAAATTGAAAGAGTGTTGATTTAGACAGAGCATAAGGAGGAAATTTTTTTTTTGGCATGTTAAGGGGGTGGAGAAACACAGAAACTAAATCAAAATTGTGTTAATAATATTTGTTGATTAATTTGAAACAATATTATCCATTATATTAACACATACAGTACATTTTCAAATAAAGTTTGTGACAGTGATAAGGAAGAAATATAACTAGATGATTTTCCAGAATGGATTTTTGATGGAAATGAAAGCATATTCAAGATTTAATGAGTGGAAGTAAAAGGGCATATAAAGATAAGCAAGCTTTGTTTTTTAATTTATTATTCTACATACTTCCTATTTAAAAAGTGATGTTTTTATCCATGGTTTGCTATCACCAAATAAATTAAGTCATTATTTTGTTATTCACAAAGCATTGTGATAATCAAAGTTTAATCATAGTGGAGTTATGAACTCTAATTGTAACTAGTGGGGAATTTAAAAAGTATCGTTCATTATGGTGCATCCTTAAAGAAAGAACTGATCATATCTAGTTTGAGATTTAATTACATTGAAAACTAAAACCAGGGATTTTCACATTCATATAACTACAAATGATAAATAAAAGTTAAAATCTTGTGAAAATATATCTTATTTATAATTTTACATTTTCAGTTACTGTATACTCCCACTGAGTAGGAAGGAATGTATGCTACAGATTGGAATTTATAGTTGTA
>JANHGN010019576.1:0-14724 GCA_024605025.1 Megaceryle maxima | reverse complement strand
CAACGTGATCTTGAGTTAAACTGTAAGAATATTACTAGATTAGTAATTCTAATATCTAAAATAATTTTTAAAAATATTATTTTTTTAAACATAGTTTCTCATCTATGTGTGGAAATATTGAAATCAGTTAAAAAATGTCACCAATGTTATTTCATTCATCATCATGTACTTATTAGTCGAATCAGTTCATAACTGAACAAAACCACAACCAAACAGAATAGTACATGTGTCTCCCTAGTTTCATTTCTGGTTTCCTTTACTGGATTATACTACTCGTTTTTGTGCTCCATTGAGTTATTATTTACATTTCACTTCAGCTGTAGGGAATAGATTTTTACTATTCCTCTTCAACCACTTAGGTATGCACCACTTCTTGAAAAGCAATAAAGCAGAAATGTGAAATTCCTGCGACATTTAATTGCCATAGACATTTCACTGTACAACTGAAGAAATGTAATCAAAAGAGTAACAATGAAAGGGCTAGCACACATGGGCCATAACAGAGAAGTCTTCTAACATGGAAAGGAATGACTGAGTTTTATCATATTCTGAATAAAGAAATAGAAAAGGCTTGAACTAAGAATGAAGTGTAGCCTGCCTACAGCAGACAAGCAACATATGTCACATCACTCTATATATGTGACATGCTTTGTCCATTGACCATCAGCTAGGTAAATCTCCCTCACTTCTGTGGATAAACTGCAACCAGCTTCTATCTAGATTTTTTTTTTTTTCTTTACCATGGTAATGAGAAGGATTTATTCTGATTTTCTAATATCAAAATGCTAAAAGGAAGATCAACAAGGAATTATGATTCTGATCCCAAATCTAATACATCTGGGTAAATTTACATATCTGAGTAGCTGCATTGACTTTATTATGATTATTCACATGAGTAATACAAAATATAGATGCTTGCAGATCAACCCTAAGGCAGCATTATATACATTATGCATTTTACTTCACTGAGAGACTAAAGGCATAGTGTAAATCAATAGTCCCACAGTTGTATGCAAACAGAAAAACAGCATTATTACTTATGTTTCTTACTTTCCTTTCAAAGCAATGTGAATACATTTGCAAAGTAGTAATTGACAGAACTCAGTTTCATGCAGTCTTCTGTGGTTTTACCTACTTATCCAGTTTCAAACTCATTATCATCTCACCCTGTGTATTCATAAATGACATATAATTCTCATCAGATTTTCACTAGATTGTCTAAACTTTTTAAAAGTATAAAAAGCTACAGTAGCACTAATTCTAGTCACATATCCATAATGTGCTACTGCATGGTTTTATGAGGCAATAATGTAGTTCCAGTCTCAGAATAAAGTGTTCTTTCTTCAGCCTCATAGTTTGGGAACAGGATTATAACCTCATAAAAAACCACAATAGTACCATTATCATTTAATTAGAAAACCAGACATACTAGTGTACCTGTTTACTGTAGTTTTATTATACTACTTCTGTAACTACTAGCCTTCCACATCAAAAAAAAAAAAAAAAAAAAAAAGTTTCCAAAATTTGTTAATTTTAATTTGTGTCCTATGAGGGAGAAGTCAGATATTAAATATACAGAAATCTACACAGCTAACACAGCTGGGACATCTACTGAAAGCATTATGGATTTAGACTTATGCAATTATACTGTCCATAATTATTCCCCCTGCATTGCCTAGTGGTATTTAAAGCACGTGACTCTAACCAACTTTAATGGAAATCAGATAGCTAAAACCATTTGAAACTGAGACTTTGAGAAAAATGTATAAAATACAGACAGGAAAATAATCCCATTACAAGCCCATTCACCTTTTATGCCTTTCTCATAAAGATGATTTTCATGGTAATCCACGGTCTTATCCCTTCTCTAGGGAATTATTCTCAAACAAAACAATGCCTTAATCAAAAAATAATAAAATTGCATTCAGTTTGCATTCACATTGCACAGGTATAAACGGCTACTCAAAATGCCATGCAATGTGGAATCAGAATAGCTTATAAAAGGCATATGAAGACAGCAAAAGACACCATCAATGTGAACAATATTATGGAGACTAAAGCTAGTGTGATTGGGATAAAGTGTTTATCCTGACATTCATTCATACATTAGTATGGTAAAATAATAATAAATTCATAAGTAAAAAAAAAAAGAGATGCAAGGAAAATGGCATTAAAAAGATATCTGTGATATCTGACAGCATAAACATTGGAAAGGGTCTCATAAACTTGCTGTATAGGTTTGAAAGGCCATGTACAGTCAAACTACTCCCTTTTTTGATAGTTTTAGGCATGTCAGTAATAGCCAAGATGAAAACATAGTTATGCATGGGCTGACCACAGATATTTAAAGGGGTGTACAAATTTGATAAATGTTATACTGAAAATTTTCTCTGCAGGTTTTCTTTGCTTCCAGATTTGTTTTTAAGTGTTGATGCTTCTGACAACATCAATTTCACTGTTAGCCTGAATCTTACTGATCATGATAATGGTTGGTCGCAGAGGAAGAAGTCTTTAAGAGACTTAGACTGAAATAAGGGCACAATAATGATTTTTTTTCATTAATTTGTTCTTATGACCTTGTTTGTAGGTGAAATCACCACTGCTTAGATAATCTAAACAAAACCTCAAATGCATAAGTAAGATTTTAAGATGTGGTTAAGCAATATCCACCATTTTTTCATATTTTTTTTATGCAAGGTTGAATTTTACAGTCACGTTTCTTCACTTTTGATATGAAAGTTATGGAAAATATATAAAAGCCCACTGTACACTTTTTAAGAGGGAAACTCTAATGATTTCCTAAGAACTGATAAATTGATTTGCAAGCTTGTCAAATACATTAAGATGTCAGCATAGAAGGTTATGTAAGTGTGACTTGAAGTCACCATTATCTCACTTCTTATAAATCCAGGTCAGAAATATTTAAGGTGTTTGTTTTTGTTAGGTGGTTTGGTTTAGTTTGGTTTTTTTTTAAGAGATAAAATAGAAAAATGCATTAGGAATGCTTTAGGAAAAAAGTTGTGGTTATTTTTTCTTCACATTTTAACAACCGTATTTATGCATTTTATAGCAAGCTATTTCTTGTTCAATGTTACTGTGCTGATGAAAACACAATTATTAAAATAACAACTGCAACTAACATTAAATTAATATATAATCCTATAACTTGTAGGCATATTATAGATAATAACGAAGAAAAAAAACACCTGTATTTTCTTTCTTCACTAACCATCAAGGAGTTAGAGTGTAACATTTTGTGAACCTCTCCAAATTTATCAGCAACTTCCTTTTTTAAAGAGAAAAGATCATTATTCTGCCTAAGTAAACTATCTGAATGAAATGAAAAGGACAAATATTGATTAAAAATATACTAAATGCATAATACTAAAAATGTTATTTGTGTCAGCTGAAGAATAACTGATATAATTGTATTTCATGCATGACTTGCCTTAGATAACTAAAGTCCTTTCATAAATCTACTGAAATTTGCATACTTTTTAGTAAAGTATATAATTAAAGTATATAATTAAAGTATATTTCTACAGATGAGTACATTCATACAATGTGCATACAGAAGATCTAATATTTGTACTTTTTTGAAAGACTAGTTCAAGAATTTACACAGAAAAAATTCTGATTCTTAGTACCATCTTTCAGAATAAAGCATTTTAGATGCAACTGCAAACCAATTCAGTTTCAGAAATGAGAAAAAATGGAGGTGAGCCTTTTTGTATGTGCCAAAATAAGAAAGAATTAGAGGGATTTCAGTTAAGACTCAGTTGTAGAGCTTTGAAACCCCAATTCTGGAAAAGAGGGAAGATATTGGTAGTGGAGCCTTTCTTGTCCTACAAATTAAGGCACAGTACAAATTCATGTGTTGCTTTTTCATTTATTATTAAATGAATCTTGGATTATCTTTGAAGCATATACTTCAGCTGATCTGAAACAGAAATTTATTATTTACCTTTGTGGAATTCACTCTTGTTCTGCATTTCTCTAGTCAAGTTAAACTTCACTGGCAACATATTCCTTGTTTTCTCTGGTTTTTAGTTCCACTCTACAGGTACTGGTAAAGCTTGTAAACAGAGATGGTATTTGAAAATTCATGCTGATGTCAGAAAACTATAGTAACAACTGATTCTCATTTGTTTTAACTTTATAATTTTTTTACGTTTTCAGTAACAATGGAAAAAACCAATGTTGTCTTTGAATTGTTCTACTTGATCCACATCTCAGCTAATTTTTATGTTACTATTATCTTTTTTGCTCTCTACTCAAAGAAATTAACAGGAACAACAGATTTTTACTCTTCGTCTTCTTCGTTTTCATCTTGTTATCCTATCTTTGGTTGACACTAAATCTCTCTGTAGTTCCTAGGAATTTAACAACATAAATTAATAAAGTGGTGTTTGTATCAGTTAGCTATATATAGAATATATTCCTGTTGTGAAACAATGAAATTCTACTAAAGAGGAATGTTAAGAGTTGACAGCCAGTGTTTCACACAGTGAAACAAAGAGACTTTTCACTTGGGAAATCCTCTCACTCAATATGTTATATTTTTGATGCTAATATCCTATTTCATGCACAAGTGAAATAACTGCTCGTCATCCATGCAGATATAAGTCAGTTTCCTACTTTTAAAGAGTAATTGTTGGTAAAGGGCATTTGCTGTTCATTAATATTGTTTAACGTATGTCTCACTATTTTTGCAGTTACATATATATATACACTTGTGCTTCTAGTAGATTCTTTTGCAAAGGCTAAGAATGATGCAGGAGAATCTGGGGTTTTTCTAGGTGAATCTTAATTGCTTTGGGGGGATCATATGACAACACTGACAGTTTGTTGGATTTTTTTTCTCATAAAGAACTTTCACACTGAGTTGTTTTAGGCTATTTTATCACAAATTTTACGTTGTTACTTTTTAAATGAAAAAAAACTTGTACAAAGTTTTAAACAACATGACGTTGAAAGTAAATAGACATATTCTATGCTGTGAGTCAAAAGATAGGATGTCAATACCATGCATAAGAGGATCAAACATTTTGTATATAATCCTCAAAGGATAATAGGAATTTTTTATCTTGGAAACTTTTCTTTCAACCTATGTCTAAAACACACTTCATCAATTTTCTGTCTACTGCAATTTTCTTGGATAAGCTCACATAGATTTTCTTTAACTTTGGATGCCATTTAACATTGTTGTGTTTTTTACCAATTGATAAATCAAATGAAGGTTTGTTAACATTTATTTTTCTAAGACTTTTCTTTGTATCCAATTTACTTTGTATCTAATTTGCTTTTTCCCTTATCTTACCCTGTAAGCTTCTTTTTATATTTCTTGTCTCGGTATCAGATGTGGACAGCTGGGGCAGAAATGGACACTACAAAAGGAGTCTATAACTGATGAATTGTTCACCATCACTGGAGACATTCAAACACACTTGGCACTTGCTCCTCCATATATCTAGTCCTTGGATTTTGCTGATGGATAGTAAAATTGTTTTGTCATTAAACAGCTTCCAGTGACCCAGGAGACAAGATAATTTTCTGCTTTCCCATTCATTCATTTTGCTCATAAAAAATAGCCAGACCTTCAATTCACAAGTCTCAAATTCTTGTATTTTTTTTTCTTTGTAGCAAATGCTTGAACATGATTTCTTGATTCATATTCCCTAACTGTAGTATGAAATGGAAAAGATCTTTAAGTCCCATTGAATTAATACTATTCACAGTGAGAATACTCACAACTATGGAGAGGTAAGGAAGGAACAGTGAGAATAAAGTGATACTTTTGTGCATGAAATATACCTCCTTTCTCTGCTAAAATATTTTTAGGAAAAAAAAAATGTATTTAATGCAGTGTAATAATCCTATTGTTAATTAAAATATTGCTAATTTTTGTTAATGATAACAATAAAATATTGTTAAAAAAAAAGAATAGCAAAAAAAGTCATGTTCATTGTCAGGAAAGGAAAACAATATGCCTCACCTCAAATATCTGAAAATAGAAAAACAATTATTGTGAGGTTCAGACATGCAGGCAATTATAACTCTAATAAGAGAATCAGTGTGCTTTACAGGGAAAAGAACATTTTAAAAAATAATAAGTATTAATGTTCATTTTCTTGTTGCTTTAATAATCACAGATATACTGCAAAAAACTCAGCAGTAATTATATTATCAAGTTCAGACAATGAAATATAAACAGGAAAGAAATGTTCTTATTATGAATAAAATTAAGTAAGACTGGTGAATGTACAGCAGAGGTTTTAGAAAAAGCAGTGGTAAGACAGGGACATAAATAAGAAATTAAGGGTAATATTATTACAGTTGTACTATAGCAAGATCTTTAAAACAGTGGACACATTCATGAAAACACTATCTACATATGACATATCTTAGCAAGTATCCAAGAATGACTAGGAATAAGACAAATCTAGTGATTTGATCATGAAAAATTTAATAAATTCTTGAGCAATTATCTAAATGCAATATTGCTTTGTCTAAGTTATCTAACATAAGTAGTCATTGAATTAAGTACCTAAGATTGGAGAAAGGCAGACATAATACCTATCTAAAAAAAAAGAAGAAAAAAAAAAGTGAAAAAAGGCTGTGGGTAATTATAAATCAGACATCTTTTTATTAGAAGGTCTGTGACAAGAATAAGAGGAATTATTAATAAGCATTTGAACAATAACAATGAGATGAGCATGAGGCAACATGGAATTCCCATAAATGGATCACATTAAACCACTGTGTTATACAAGAGAGTCATAGACCTTAATTAACATTATGAAAAAAGTACTCCATGGAAATGTCTTTCACATGCCATCTCAATTACATCTTAACATTGGTAATGTTTTGATGCTATATTAAATAGCAGCCTTAAAAGCAAGATAAGGTGCTCTAAATAATATTATAATACATTGAATATGAAACTGTCTCTTAAAGAAGAAACTAGACTATTGGATTTTTACCTTGGCTGTTGGAAAAGACATTGATTTGATATTTATCTAATTTCAGTAGTATTCATCTCTGAGTCATGTAACTGTTTAAGAAGCTGGAAAGGATAACTGAAGATGAAACCAGACTGTCAAATGTATAAAACAAAACAGTAATTTGCCATAGTGGGCAATGATGTAATAAAATAAACATATAGCAGTAACCAAAACATTATTTTTCCAGTGTACTATTTCAGAGATGGAATTTTAATGAGGTTACTAATTGAAGCACTGTAAAAATTCTGAGTTTAATTTGTTGAAATAAGTCTAATTCATAAATCAGTTACATACAGTCTCTCCTCACCTCACTATCTATTATCCATGAAAAATGTACACAATTTGATATCAGAATTATTGGTCTTTTAAATTGTATTTCTGCTGCACTCTCACAAGTCTGTTCTCTACAACTTTTCAGTTGTAGTTGCTATTCATTGTTTTATATTTGGTCTAACAAAGCGTGTATTAATTGTCTTACCCTAGGTTTATCAATCTTTCAGATCAGTGTTTCTGATCAGTGAAGATTTGTTTACAAACCTAAGATGTCAATGCAGCTGTTGGCAATATCAGATATTTTGAGAAAACACGAATTAATAATTTTTTGCTGTGGAGCCAATGTTTGTTTCCCTAAGAATGGAAGTCTAACTTCTCTAACTACTGTTAGGCCAAGAAAGATAATAGTATTCTAGGCCACCTTAGGCAAAGCATTTCCATCAGGTTGAGGGAGGTGATCCTTCCCATTTTCAGGACTTGTGAAGAAGCATCTAGAGTGCTGGATACAGTTCTGTGCTCCTCTGGAAAGACCCCAGCAAAGGGCCACAAAGGTGATGAAAGCATGGAAGCATCTCTCCTATGAGGAAAGCCTAAGAGAGCTGTTCAGCCTGAGGAAAAAAAGATTCAGGGATCTCATCGGTCAGTTCAAATACACAATGGGAGGTCTGCAGAAAGATGACATCAGGCTCCTGGTGCCCAGTGGAAGCACCAGAGGCAACAGGTAAAAACTGAAATAGTGGAGATTCTATCAGAACATCAGGAAACACTTTTTTTGTATGAATGTGACCAAGCACTGAAACAGCTTTCCTTTCTGCCCATTTTGAATATGTTGTTTCTTGGAGATATGGAAAACCTGTCTGAAGATTGTCCAGGGTAACTGGCTGCAGGAGGCCCTACCTTAGCAGGGGCATTGGACCACAAGATTATCAGATGTCTCTTCCAACCTTAACCATTCCATGATGCTCTGATAATTTATTTATTAAAAACCTAGATTATTACCAAAATCTTCTTTCATATCATCAAAAGTACACAAACATTTTTAGATATTTTAGTTGGCCTCTGGTTGTGATAGTCAACATCAGGTAGCTGATGTAGAGCAAATCAAAAAGTTTAATCTCAAAAAAGACACACATCTATTTTAATTCCACCAAGACTGTTGAGATAGTTGTATAGAGGCAATTAAGATGATGTTTGAGAGGCAGCGAAAAGAGCTTTTTAATTTATTTTGATTTTATTATATTATGACTCCTTGTAAGGCAAGATTGGCATGTCTTTTCACTGATCATACTCTATCTGAGTTAACTGAATGCAGTAGGCTTTTCACTACATGTAGGGGTCAATCCCAGTATACAAACCAGTCTCATAGCGCTCCTAGATTTTTTGTGAGTATCAGAAGACTATGTAAAGATGTGTTGTATGGCTTTAATGGAGAAGTGTCTTCCAAATTCCTGAAACTCCACAAATTTCCTGAAATACTAACTGTGCTCAGTTCAGTTTGGGGTTGGGGCCACTGAAAACATGGCAAAATTCAATGAATATGTGATGTCTAAATTAACCTTGTATTTCACAAAGATCATGCAGTCTATATACATACTATCAAATCCAAACACTAGGGAAAACAAAGGTTTTCATACACAAATGAAGTCAGAAGCAAGGCAAAATAGATAACAAAATACCAGATGAGAAAATCTCTTCAATCACAAAAAGCAGATTAGGTGAAGTATGTCAGATGATCCCAGATAGAGCAGATAAATCCTTTCACCTGCTTCAAAACAGGGTAGAAATCCACAAAAACTCCAAATGTACTGACTGGGTGTCTCCTCAGGCTTGTAATTTATGAGTAAATGGAGCCCAGATCAAATATGGGAGCAATTCATATCACAGAGTAAAAAATATTATGAGATGTCTACATGTTTGCTGTGTTTAAATTCTAAATATAGTCAAGAAAGATCAAGGTGCTGGATGTCCTTGCCTATGCATAGACTTTTAATCCAACCTGTAACACTCTTATGTAACTCAGTCAGCCTTTGCACAGCTGCAGATCTCATAGAAACATAGAATCATTCCATTTGGAAGAGACCTTCAAGATCATCAAGTCCAACAGTTAACACAGGACTGCCAGGGCACCACTAAACCATGTCCCTCAACACCACATCTACACATTTTTAAAATACCTCCAGGGATGGTAACTCCACCACTTCCCTGGACTGCCTGTTCCAGTGCTTGACAAACCTTTCTGTAAGATTTTTTTTGTAATATCCAATCTAAACCTCCCTTGGCACAACTCAAGGCTATTTCCTCTTGTCTTGTTGCTTGTTACATGGGAGAACAGATCAACCCCTACGTGGCTACAGCCATCTTTCAGATAGTTGTAGAGTAATAATGTCTCCCCTGAGCCTCCTAGGTCTCCCCTGAGCTTCCCATTTCCTTTAGACCTAGTGCTATATCTGCCAGCCACACATGCTATCAAGCATCACAGCCATGCTTGGGATTAGACAACTGAATTAATTTTTTTATTCTCCAACCAAGTCTTGGTTTGCATATCTCACCTTTCTCTGGATATGGAATAATTTTTTGTCCTTCTTCGAAATGCAGAAGTTGTAGGAATTCCACCTCTTATGTCTTGAACTCCAAATTTTGAAAAGACCTCAAAATAGTCCTATCAATATTGTGCCCAGAGCATAAATTATCTCACATCATGGTCATTACTACCTCTAGCAGCAGTAGAGGATGAAGTAATAAGACTCAGTTCAAACAGCTGACTCGAGGAAGCAGTTAAAGATTTTATTTTCTTGGTCAGTAGAGATGATTATATAAGAAAACACCCTGGATATTATATTTTGAACACTCTTTACCTAATCTCAGTATAAAGTTTTAGGAAGCTGGTGTGAGAAAATATTTGACATCTTTCTATATAGAGAGATTTATACTTACTAATTCCTTCAGTGCAATGTGGGTATAGATGTCAACTAAGATATGAATTATAGATCGCTGATTAATGATTTGAAGGGATATCTTACTAAGTCAATGCATAAAGATGACTTGATTAGATTTGCTAATATACCTTTTCATGTTCTTTGTGGAAAGCTCCCAGATTTTGTTAGATTGTGATCTATGCATTTATTCTAAACCTTGGATATTATGACATACTACAGTAATGTTGTTAGTGCAGCTGAGATAAGCAAACATGATCATTTGCCTGCCTTTGTTTCAGTTCAGAATGAAGATACATTTGTAGTTTATTTATATGTCTCGTGGTTTTATAGGTGAATTAAGAATCTAACTGTAAACTTTTTACAAAACCTGATGTAAAATTAGTACAAAATTAGTTTGGAGGTCATATTCACTGTTAATGGGAAAATGTAAGAAGGCACCACAGGAATAACTTTTGGATTCATTGCTCTTCATTAAATACTTAATGTTATAAGGAGTTTCCTATAATTCCCAACAAGAAAGGACAGCCAATATGTTAAAGACTGGGCTATAACAATGCAGTAAGAAGAATAAGTCTTAAAGAAGAAGCTTGTGGTAGGTGCTATGTATCAGAAGAAACTTGAATCTTAGAATCATAGAATGTTTTGGGTTGGAAAAGACCTCTAAAGATCACCTAGTCCAACTTCCCTGAAATGAGCAGAAACATCTTTAACTAGATCAGGTTGCTCAGATCCAGACCTTGGAGATTTCCAGGGATGGGACATCTACTACCTCTGTGGGCAACCTGTTTCAGTGTTTCACCACCCTCACAGTAAAGAATTTCTTCCTACTATCTAATCTAAATCTACCCTCTTTCAGTTAAAAAACATTGCCCCTTGTCCTATTACTACATTCACTGATAAAGAGTTGCTCATCATCTTTATTAGAGGCCCCTTTTAAGTATGGAAAGGCTGCAATAAGATATCCCCAGAGCCTTCTCTTCACCAGGCTGAACAACCCCAAGTCTCTCATCCTTTCTTCATAGGACAGGTGTTCCAGACCTCTGATCATTTCTGTGGCTCTCCTCTGGACCTGCTCCAACAGATTTATGTCTTTCTTGTGCTGAGGACTCCAGAGCTGGACACAGTACTCCAGGTGAGCTCTCACCAGAGTGGAGTGTCAGAATGACCTCCATCAAATTGTTGCCTGTGCTTCTTTTGATGAAGTCCAGGATACAGTTGTCCTTATGGGCTGCAAGTGCATGCCAACAGCCCATGTCCAACTTTTCATTTACAAGTACCCACAGGTCCTTCCCCACAGGGCTGTTCTCAATGCCTTTATCCCTGAGACTGTACTGATACCAAGGATTGCCCTGACCCAGGTGCAGGACATTGAACTTCATGATGTTCAGACAGGCCCAGTTCTCAAGCTTGTTCAGGGTCCGTCTGGATGGCATCCCATCCCTCAGACATGTCAACCACATGATTCATCTTATTGTTTTCTGTAAACTTGCTGAGGTTGCACTCAATCCCACTCTTTATGTCATTGATGAATATACTAAACAGCATTGGTCCCAGCAAGGACCTTTGATGGACACCATGATGTTATGCTACTGTAGAGAATGCAAATGCTATTGTGAGTTATTACTGAATGCTACCTGCATTTCACTGAGATACTGTGTCACATTTTGGGAAATCTGTTATAGTTTGTGCACTTCTGAGATTTCTAAACCAATTCAAAAATGTCCAGAGGGTAGCAATGATCACAGTGTTAGAAATTCTTTTTTTTTTTTAAGGAAAAAGTGACCAGAGTCACTTTAAATACTCTAACAAAACTAGAAACCAATAGGACTCTTTACTAGTTTTCAATTACATGAAACATAGTTTCAAGAAGAATAAAGTGAACTGCAAAGAAGTTTAAGTTCTTTATTAGGGCATACCACAACAGTCTTCAAGATTAAGAGCAAATAGTACTTTTCTGCCTCAAAAAGAAGGTTGTAACCTTTTCACTGTAACAATGCTGAAAAGGACAATAGGTTGGGGAGCGGGAAAATGCAAACAAGTAGAAAATGTTAGGGAATGAACCACTGGATTATCTAGAGACTTGTGGTTTCTTTTCCTCCATATATCTTGAAGAATGTAATAATGGAATTACTAGTAATGATTTAGCAGCAAATACAGGTTTAACAGCCAGTTGTCTAGGGTAGGTTGTCACAAAAAACCCACTTGTGCACTCTATGTAGGCTGAAGAAGAACACCTTATGTGCATAGTAAAGAATTTATGTCTAGTGTGATTAAAGCCTTAAAAATCCAATCAAAGAATTATTATTAGTCTTTTTACAATGTTATAGTCCAAATTACCCAATTATTGCAGCTCATTCTCAATAACAGTACAGCTAAAATTGATGTACAGTTTTTTTCTGGTGGTCACCTTTCCTATATTCTTAGGAAATACCACTAGTGGATTTTCAGAATTTCTCCATGGGAGTAATTATAGCTAACTGCAGTAAGAAAAGGATTAAAAGCATTCTAAAATAATCTTTTAACACTATAATTCTGTTGTGTACTCTGTACAACAATGATGGACCTCTGCCTCAAAGTTAATATTTCAAGGGAAAAAAAGCAAGTTATGCTTTCTGTAGTAATAGGTTAATAACAAGATACTGTCCACCCTATTCCAATTGTGATACTCTCTAAAATGGGATTTAGTATTTGTTGAAATATCTACAATAGCAGGAAAAAAGCTGTATAAACATGTGATATGCCATAGCAGGAAGCCAATACTGCCAAAAAACATTATGGTCTCACTGTATGTTCTTCAGTGATTAACTGTGACAAAAAGATTATAAAAATCAGTTTTATTTCCAGCAATGTGTTCTAAAATTATATAGAATTTAACTGTAAGGCTTTGGAAAAGTTTAAATATTAGCACTTCCAAGTATCATGCTTTCCCTAGTATACTGAAGAGAATTTCTGTCTATTCCCATTAGAATGTCCCTGTGTATTAGCATAAAAAATTGTCACCATAATTTTCTGTGAACAGTGGGCACATTGAGACAGTTTTGCAAAATTGCTCAACAATTCTACTACAGTTAAAAACTGTAGCATTTTTGTGTTGATGTATATGGGATATCATGACTTTAATGAGTTTGAAGATGACATTGACATCTACTTCTTTGAGTGACAATTAACTTTATGCCACTTCACAATAACACTCAACCATTAAATTTTTGTTTTAAATATTTTTTGTATGTTTTAAGTACTTTTATAATACAAGTGTTTTATCTCTAAAAGAAAAATATTGAGTTTATGATTTCATCAGTATATGAATCCATAGAAGCTGTTAGGCTGGTAAAATAGGTCGTCTTGTTCAAACACAAAACAAATTACCTTGTATTTTCACCTGCTTTCTGCAAGCACTTCTCCCTTCCTACATTTATGTTCTGACTATCCTCCATTACTCTCAGCTTATAGAAACTGTTACCTACAACCTTACTTTAAAGGAATTTTACTGCAATTTTGAAAACCTTAAAGTACAACTACAAATTATTTATTACAAACAGATAGTCTATTATTTAATTTTGTATACTGTCTCTGGAAAAAAACCACAAGCACATTTTGAACATCAGTATCATGCTTCTGCTGTAATTTTTTTCTTCATGTGACAATTATAGACAAATAAAAAAGTGACAGCACTTTTCATCACATACTGTCATGCCAGCTGTACAGAACACCAAAATTTGTATACATATATTTAATTATATTATACTTAATTGTATACTTAATTTTCTATATTTTAAAACATTTATGAGTATGATGATTATCTGATTTATACAACATAAAATATGTTTTTTCCATGAAAAAGAATTTTACTTTGAAACTGCAAAACCAGTAGAAATCAAAATCAGTATTTCTATTTATGAATCTTTGCTTATTTTTAATGCATAATTTGGAAGTTAACAGTGGACATAAATTGGAATTTAACTACTGCTTATTTTGCATAACTTGTTAATATTAAAATATGCTGACAGAGTTTTTAAAGCTTACAAAGTGTCCAGAATTAGTTGCCCTAGATACAATTTTTCCAGTCACAAGCAAATATAAATCTTTAATGATAGTCATGGCAAAAGAATAGTGATGGACTGTATATAATTGAGATTTTCTTTCACCTTGACACCCTGATAAGTCTCATCTTTGTATAACTGCTTATTTATGAGATCCTTGTTGAGTCCCTGTTTTTGAGATCCCTATTGTACAAGAGGATTTGATTTACCTCATTCAACCTTTAAGGGGTTCTTTCAAGAAACAGAAGGAAATAATTTTAAACAAATGAAAAAACAAAACCACAAAAAGACCCAACAAATCAAACAAACAAACAAAAAAAACCCCACACAACAAAAAAACAACAAGGAATTCCTATAGAAGTATTTCTCTTTACAGTCACAAAAATGTATACTAATTCTAAAAGGTAGGTGCATTATTCTTATCCATGCCAAAAAAAAACCAAACCACCCAAACAAACAAACAAACCAGAA
>JANHGN010019573.1:0-10400 GCA_024605025.1 Megaceryle maxima | reverse complement strand
CACAGAGAAAGCGCGTTTTTGTCCTTTTTTCATTTGACTTGAAAACATCCTGAGGGCCTTACAAAATCAGTTCCAGTTTTTTTCCTCAAATAGTCAATTATCTTATGAGCCTGAATGAAATCACAGAATTAATTCATGCACACTCATAAAAGCTGTACCATAAAAGGTAATGGAGGCTGTTGAATCCAGCATACTGAAAAGTTATTACATATGCTGTTAGAACATCCCAACTTCTTTATGGGTAAAGGCACATAGAGGGCAGATGGCACCTCTTCAAATCAACAAGGTTTCTCGACAGAACAAAACACCACTCTTTCAGTTTCCCTGGAGAAAGGATAATTGTCAAGGAGAGCTTCAGTTACTTTGATGTCCACAAGTGACACATTATGCTTGGTGAATCTGCACTAATAGGCTAAACAGTGCTAATTTCTTAGGCTGAGCTTTCACTGTTATTTTAAACCAGTATGAACTAGCATCTTTCCATCAGCAGCCTTCTCCACTTACATATTTGTGTCATTCTCTTCATTACACTATTGATCAAGTCTGTAGCACAGTATTAAGGTACTGCCAGAGGAGAAAACTCACTCAACCCAAGAGAACCAAACAGTACAATACCTCTTGATTTATGCAGTTATAATGAACAACTGTGATATAGCAGAACAAAGACCAAAAAAACAGCCTTACAGAAAACTTCTAATTAGCTTCTGATAAAGTAGTCTCAAAATTTTTCAACTAGCTTACAAAGTTCCCAATGTAGAACACAGGCACCTGCACAACCAGATAGCGGAGAAGTCCTCTGCAACAACAGAACCCAATTACATAGTCTGCCTCAGGTACCAGGTTATAAGGGAAACCTTTTCACACTAGCACTTGAATGAATCACTAAACAAGTAATAGCACTTAACACTTCTATACCTTGGTCTCAAAGGCATGGTGAGAAAATGAGTGAAGAGATGGAAAATACATATATAGTCATATGGGATGTCAGCAAAAGGATTTTATTTAATCCTTGGGATTGGTGCTGCAAAAAAGTTCATCTGCAGAAGCTTTCAGCAAAGATAGAGGCACCAAGACAGCCTTGCCCATTCCAGGTAAGCAATGAAAAGGCAAGTGAACAACTGCAGACAGATGAACAAGAAACAGTCATTAGTAGAGGCATGGATTCTGGTGACTGCACTAAAAGGACAAAAGGAAGAAAGTGCAAGTTATCTACTGAATGT
This sequence comes from Megaceryle maxima, assembly GCA_024605025.1. NCBI lineage: Eukaryota > Metazoa > Chordata > Aves > Coraciiformes > Cerylidae > Megaceryle > Megaceryle maxima. The sequence continues at coordinate 9,180 of JANHGN010019573.1, read as the reverse complement.
AAAAAACTATAGGGAGCACTATAAAAGAAAAGAAGACATCAAAGATTTGCAAATAGTTCAGAAAAAATAATGTTTTGTACAAGGTGAACACATTGCTTGACAATAGTTATCTAGAGACCATGCAGGACCTCTTGTTTGACTGCAATTACTAACTACCTTTTCAACTGGGGTAAAGAGAGAACTGTACAGGGTAATTTAACTTAGAAACCATACTAGAAATATCAACTCCACAGTCTTGTGTAATGAAAACAAACACCTGCATTCTGTTAAGTGATCAGTTCAAGTGAGACTCCAATGAAGTAAAACCATTATCTTCCTACTTATTCAGGTCAATTTAGATACGTAACTACTTCTACCAACATAACTTATTCCCTGAGTATGACAGCATTAACATGAAACATTTATTAACTTATGCACAGGATGAAAGAACTCAGAACAAAATTTATACTCTTCCTTTCATTGCTCTCTTCCATTTTGAAAAGTTTTTAAAGCCAACTGAGGAGAAATTGCTACTTCTGATGTATTCAAAATCCTAACCAAATGTCAAGTTGGGTGTGTCTGAAACACAGCCAATATTGCTCATGTTCAGCAGGAGTTCCACCAAAATTATCACAATGACACACAGCTGTTCAGGACTCCAACAACTAGCAAAACAGACAAGTTGAGGACAATTCCAGACTTGACTGATACTTTAAATGGTAATGTTTAAAGCAAAGGATATGCTGATTTTTCAGCTGTGTCCTACCATTCACAAAACCCTGCCAACTAGATTTTGCTCTTACTCATTTCAAGACTCATGCATACTGTCCCAGTCTCAAATGCTAGCTTCCAGCCTTCTAGCAAAATGCTCTAAGGTGATACAACTGTCAAAATGCTTATGCATCCTGCAAGAAGTAATAGTATCTTAATGCAGATTATTTCCCTTCAGCCTTACACATCTGCAGTCCTCCCGAGCCTACTGAGAATTATGGAAGAAAACAGATTCAATGGGGTGAATGGAAACAATGTGGACTCTTCAAATACAGCATCTTGACAGCTTAAAGAGTTTCAAAGTCAATGTCCATTTTTAGCCATACAGTAATGTGCTCCACTTGAACTGGCCAGGATGCCTACTTCAATTTTTTCAACATTTACCTTGCTATTCCCCTTGAGCTGTGTAAACCTCTGCTTTCACACTGCAGTTACACCTTTCCGTCCCACTGTCAACCTCAAAAGCTGAAGTTTTTCCAGTAGCCAGGAAAAGAAATCAAACCACATTAGTCTGACCCTGAAGAGATGCCCAAATTTAAAACCAAAAGAAAAAAACAAGTTCTTAATCAAGAAAGCATGTGTTTGTTAGCTTCAGGACAATCCATTTAGCCTCCTATTCCTCTCCATAAGGAACAACATAGCTACAAGTTTTGTCCCTCATGCAGCCAGTTTTCCTTAGTACAGTGGAGGGCCTAGCAATGGATAGCGCAATTCATCTTTCAGGCTGAAAAGAAGGTAGAAGAATGCTTCTGCCCTGATGGTTTTAATCAAGGCAGCACTTCTTACTTACAGCTCCCTCAAACTGGGGAGACAGTTGGGCCCAAAGCCTATCAGCATCCCAGACACTCCAGATGCATGCCCCAGCAGAACCAGAGACCAATTTTGAGAACTTGGTATCTCCATTACAGCCCTAGCCTTCAAACTGTAGAAGGAATCACCTCAAATTTCTTCCCTTGAGGGGAGTTTTTCTATCTAAGTGAGTTCAAATATAGAGTAGGCAAGTAAGACAACCACTGAATATACCTACCTTTACATATGCAGATAGTTTGCTATGTTACTGACATCCTGGATCCCACACAGAGGAAAAAAAAAAATCTATCAGCTGAAAGTCAAAAACCAACAGCCTCCACGCCTCTCCCTTCTACCACATCCTTCTTCACAAGTCCTTTCCAAGTGTTGTCAGTCGGGACAGCAACACAATGCCTATGCACTCAATATGATTCCATCAGCCCAGTGGTTTCACACTCATGTCACAAGTTGAAGACCGCATCCTTTTGGCTTCCATAAACTCTAGCTCTCTAACTCTTTTACTGGAAAGCCCTATCCAGTCTTCCAATGTTACCGTTTTCCAGTACTCCATTTTCCATTAAACTACCTATCACTAAATTTACTTAAGATACCCTTGTTCCTTACATGGGCTAACCCATATTTTTATTTGATTCTTGTGCTAGATATTATATATTAACCTATGCTAGGTGCTATAAACAAACATTAAAACTTCAACTTGGTATGTTTATGCAGTAGACATTTCCACTGTCTCATACTAAACACTATATATTACGGAAATCTAGACCTTGTAACAACAAATTCTAGATTAGGTAATTTTCTTTCAAGTTATTTTTGAAAAGCTTACTTTGTTTTAGGAGATTATCATTGCATAAAAATAGGTAGTAAAACCCCTATTCAGAGTAAAGCTAATTATATGCCTAATTTAATAGTGAGAGAAACAGTAGTCATGGAAGTACAGCACTGAAGAGCACCCAAATACTCAGACACTTTATTTTATTCTCTTGTGCACATCTTCAAACTTCCATATCAATGGAAAATAAAGAGAACTGTTTACAAAAAAGTGTGAAGTCTTCAGATAGTATGATAGTAAGTCAGTCCAACTGCACACAACTTTGAATAAGCGTAGTATTTTTCTGGCCTATGTCACTGCATATGAAGCATTAGAAAGGCCCTATGTCCCCAAAACCCTCCTGTAACACACATAACAGAACAAGAGAACTTGGACAAAGAAATCAGACCCACAGCAGCAGCCACAATTTTTCTTTCGAGAATATCAACAGGTGAAAACTGAGGCTGATGCTGACTTAAGATACCCTTGCTTCCTATATGGACTAGCGTGCATATTTTTATTACCCTTTCACTACAACAATGCACTGACTTGGAGGCACAGGAGAAGGGCAGCTGCTTTCACACAGCACCTGAGATTGAGATCAGGAATAAAGATCTTGCTTAGCTGTAGCACCCTTTATTTTGCAGCACGGTGAAATCACAGTATTTGCCATGGCACCCAAAAGCCGAACAATACCTCTAAATAAACCCAATTGTTGATTTTATGCTGAGACACCCCTCTGAAATGAGAAGCTGAGTCTGCAAGTTTGTCTTTGTTTCATAATGAGTTACTTCAAAAACAGCAACAAGTCCACTTTCATGGGTATCCGTTATGCTTGGGATGGGACGTGGATGTCACATGAAACAAAGGCATCAGTAAATTAATAAAGACTGTTCACAAATGGTATACATTTTCCCTCCTGGAACTTCTGTCTTGCAAAACACATAACACTTGTTTATACTGAATCTCTTATAACAGGGTATTTACATGTATAGTTTACCAGCACCAAGTCAAGAATGTTTTGCTGTAGCAGATAATTCAAGAAGGAAGACACACTGTCAACAGGTTAAAAGACATCAGTGCTACGGTGAAGTCCAAATGAACTGTTACTGTATTAAAGGCCTTGCTGGAATTAGAATGGGTTCTCACTGTTCTATGGGACAGACACTCCCATGATCATACAAATGATCATACAGTCCCACTAAATACATACAGGAGACCCAAACAGTTAAAAAGGTAATTGACTAAAACAGTTTCTCTGCAGAAACTGAACTTCCATAGGCCACGTTTTCAAAACAGTGCCATCCAGGTTACACTGGAACAAATTCTTCAACACATAACAACAAGCAGCTCAGAGTTCAAAAAAAGTCTGTTTCATTAGGTGGCAGCACAGTGTAACTTTAAAAGAAAGCCTATCAGAAAGAAAACTATTTCCTCCACACTACTCATTTAGATGGGCTGTTTATTTAAGATCTGCTGCCCACATATTAAATGTGGGCTTTTAAAAGAACAGCAGAAGTAAGAACATTGGCATAAGACAATCATCCACTTACAGAAATGAAGTCAGTCATAATGACCAAAATTTTAAAGGAGTCAGTTTATACAAAGTACTATGTTGTCTCAGCCAGAAAGCAAGGATTTTTCCTTCTTCATACTATAGGTAACTAAAATATATTACGTTTTCCTAGATGTACTGCCATCATTCCACCTCATCTCCTGCTACCAAGAAGGCAACAAAATACATTGCAACTATCTTCCACTTATTTCCTAGTACACCAATCAGAACCTCTGAATTCTGAAGCCGTGATATCAATGACCCATACATCTCCCCCTGAAAAAGCAACACTGTATTTCATTGTCCCATTATATAGGTACAAAATTGAAGAACAAGAACAACGTTGTTAGGTTATTTTTAAACCAACTCAAAAGTCCATCTGCTTATTTCACTCCTCAGGCATGTTACACCATTCTACATTAAATGGACCTTTCAGTCAGTGCTCAGATCTTAACCTTCAAAAGCTTATTCATTGCTTTGTGAATTTTTTTGGGAAAATAGTGAATAAAACCTAAGTTCAAGCCCAGGTGAACCTCATAAGGTTCAACAAAGCCAAGTGCCTGCACCTGGGGCACAACAATCTTCATTATCAATACAGGCTGGGCAATGAGGTGATAGAAAGCAGCCCTGCAGAAAAAGACTTGAGGGTACTGGTGGATAAAAAACCAGACATTAAGACAAGCCTTCTGTGCTGCAAATGCACAGTGAAGTCACATCCTGAGCTGCATCAAGAGAAGCACAGCTGGCAGATCCAGAGAGGTGATTCTGCCACTTTACTCTGGTGACACCACTTGGAGTATTGTGTCCTGCTCTGGAGCCCTTAACAGAAGGCGGACATGAACCTGACAGAGTGGGCCCCGAGAAGGGCCATGAAAATGATCAGGATGCTGGAACACTTCTCCTACAAAGACAGGCTGAGGGAGTTGGGGTTGTTCAGCCTGGAGAAGAGAAGGCTTTAGGGAGACCTAACAGCCACCTTCCAGTACCTGAAGGGAGCTTATAAAAAGACTGGAGAGGGCCTGTTTACAAGGGCATGTAGTGATAGGATGAGAGGCAATGTTTTTTAACTAGATAATGGGAGATTTAGACTGGACATTTGAGGGTGGTGGAACACTGGAACAGGTTGCTTAGGGAGGTTGTAGAGGCCCCATCCCTGGAGACATTCAAAGTCAGGCTTGATGAGGCTCTGAGCAACCTGATATAGTTGAGGATGTCCCTGTTCTCAGCAGGTTGGTTGGACTAGATGACCTCTAGAGGTCTCTTCCAACCCAAGTCATTCTAAGATTTTAAGTACACTTCCTAGAAAAATCAGTAAGTAAAAGGGAATTTAAACCTTTCTTAGTACAAGTCCTGAATAAATACTACACAAAATGCACTGTCACTACAAGTTATGTGCAAGTCAATTCTGCAAGACATTGCTTCAGCTGAAAGACCAAAGTGCTCAGACTCTGTATAACAGGTAATGCAAAAACTTTACAGCTCTTTTACTCTAAGCAGACACCACATCAGGACTAGTTGTGGCAGGCTAGCAGTAAACTTGCTAATTTGTAGAAAAAAATACTACAAGTACCTTGGTGTTTGAGACCTATGACTGCTGAAGTCATAACCATACCAAAGCTCTGGAGGCTGATGTTGCAAAGACTTCTAAAAAGCGAGTGTGTAGGAAGGCTGGCAAAGTTAAGTCATGAAGTTGAAGACAACTCTACAAATCACTTTATCTGATGTCCATGTCATCAGGAGAGACAGGGACAAAAGACAGCAAGATCAGGGTCTGGCAGAAGTAAAATGTGAAAAGCAGCATCCTGACACTAAGGACCTGACATCAAGCATCATTTGAGTGATGACAGAAAGACCTTTTAGAATAGTAATTATTTCAATTTGCAAAGAAGATTTTTAGTAACTTATCTCCCAAACCTACCACAAACTGCCAGCAGAAAAATACCATATATATTACATAAATAACATGTGCCAGAAAAGCATGTTCAAGTTTAGACTTTGCTTTCTTTACGGTGCATCTTGAAAGGACATAAAACTGCTCCGTAAGGATTATTCTGGTTTTACGCAAATGCTTACAGGAGAATGGAAGAGTATAAAGTGTTCTTACTTCTCTCAGCAGTTCATGAACTGCCTACAGCAGCAGGAACAACTACTGAAGCAGGGTCTGTCAGGCACATCTCTGAATAAGCTACAAATTCTCAGTAGGTTGCTAGAAGGTTACACTACTAACAGACAGGCTTGAAACAGAAGTGAGGTGTTAAGATTGAAATCTGTAGTATTTTTCATGGGTATAAGATCAAAGATTTTTACATTTTGTTTTTTAACCAAGATGTAAAACAGACCCAGTAGAAAAAAAGATGAAACACAGAATGCTGCCATAGCCACCTCTACTAAATTCCAAGAAAATAACTCACTTTCCTCCTAGATCTGTGGACAATGATAGCAGCTTTCATTCAAAGCCATATGTTGACTTCATCTCGTTGAAGAAATAGCTAAAAGTGTTTAGGCACAGAAAGTGCTTATACACAGAAAGGTTCATAAGTAGCAGAGGCTGTCCTCACAATAAAGACATCCCATATGGTAACTATTTTTAGGTTGTTAAGTATCAGAGGTTAGAGAGAGAAATCACATGGGTGTCTCCAAACTACCGGCTCCTCAGCTGATTTTTATTCCTTGCATAACAAAAAGGCAAGTTGGAATAATTTTTAGAGCTAGCATAGCTCAGACTCAAAAACCCTGTTCCCTTCAAAATGCATTAGCTTCCCCTATGCATTCTTTCTACTAAGGACCTGAAAGAAAAGCAAGCCTGTAACTTTTGACAATACCTAGAGCATTAAAAGCAGATCAGCTCAGTTATATTTAAGCTGGTTCTAATTCACTGCAGCTGCATCTAATGAACCACAAAGAAAAGCTTATTACAACAATAAAAGCAACACAGTTCAGTGGCTGAACACTCTCCAAATCACCAACATCCTCCAGCTGTCTGTTCAGCATCAGCTACTGAATGATCTCTGTACTGGAGCTAAGCATGTAAAACCAGAGGCAACAACAGCACTCCTCTCTTGGATACATTATCAAGGGAGTACCAAACAGGGTGTGCTACCAGGTGTGTTCAGACAGTTGCTGGCAAGAAAGTGTCTGCACTCTTCAATCCCTGAAGTACTCACCCACTTTTAACACTGAAAAACAGAAGTCCTTAAGATAATTCATACACAGACTAACATTTTGATCAGCCACAGTGAAATCAGGTGAACCCAAGGTGCCTGCAGGACTTCTCATTTTTCCAACTGTTGACTACAGGTGATTTAAGAATATCAGATCTTGATGCAACTTGGGCAAACATTAGTTAAGAACAGATCCATGCCTTAGCTCAGTGTAAAAAGATCATTTAGAGATTCTCACAGAAAACTATTTAAAAGTTTAATTTTAAATTAAACAGAAGTGTACAGTGCACAGAGTCTTACTGACAGATTACTGAGCTCAAACTCATGACTTTGGAATACTGTCAGTTCTCTTCATCAAGCGCTTCTCAATCATCAGCTTGAGTAGTTTATTGGTAACTGGAAATCATCAACTGCCCTTTGATATACTGGTATGTTTTTATGAAGGTCATCTTTTAAGACCAGGGTTGCATCAGGAAGCTCACCATATCCTCCTCTAAAATTTTACAAGCATTTTTCCAGTCTTACATAAGACTTCTGGTCTCTAGAGAGTCTCCTAGAGTCATGCGTCTACAAGTTATCTAGTCCCAAACAGAATAGCACATAAAATATGTAAGCCTGGAAACATACTAAATAATCCAGAGTATTCAAGATTGAATTAAATGCATGTACTTATCTTCTTTCTTCTGCATCAGAAAGGGGAGAGGGAAGGGAGGGAATATGGTGCAGGGGAAGCTTTAGAGGCTTTGACAAAGACTGATTCACACCAGGTGCTTCAAAAAAAGCACTGCCTGTATAGAAAAAAAATCATTAAGATTAAAGGTGTCCTTTCCATCCCTGGTAACAGGAAAACAGTACTTAAGCTGAATATAAGAGAATTAATCAATTTACTCTTGACAACTGCACTCCTTGTTTAACATTAGCGTTTAACACATGGAAAGATTCACAAATCCACTGGGGAGACATAAGAGGGACAAAAAGCATTTTGTTTCAGGAAGCTTAACAATATACTACTTACTTTGTGTGACAAAGCTTTAAGATTTCTACTTAATCAGTCAAAAAATACACAATTAAGTCAGCATCCTTAAATAAACCCTTCAGAAGAAGTCAGCTAAACCTTATGCAGGAGTTAGATCAACCACACACCAAGCTGTAACAAACAGCAGCAGTGCCTTCCAGCTGAAGGGACACTAACAGGTATTTCAGAAGTAGGTTAGTATGCTCATGTACTACAGCCTAAAATTAGAAGGATTGATTCCCCTAGAAATGCTCTTTCATTTATCTTCCCTTTTGATTTTTCACACACCAACAAAAGTATTTTATGTTCTATTCATCCAGAATTTCAGAAAATACATCTATGAGTGCTATCTGCTTCCTCACAGCTTACTTACAAGTAGCAAGTATTTCTCCCCCTACCAACTTCCATAGGCTTCTAAAATCAGAATAAAGAAACAGTGTTGGCTGGGAAACAGTCTTTGAACAGTAAATCAGTTAATGGTAGAGAAAAAAACAAGTCATGAAAAATATCCTTAGTTCCAATACTTAAAAAAAAATTAAGGAGTGCAGTCTCCCAACTGTCACACCAGTCTGCTACATTCCAATTTGCTTAATGCAAAGTACAGACTGTTATATTTCTCTACAGAATCCACTACAGTAAGTGGATGAGCTACAGAGACTAACATTATTAGCAAAACTCTTCTCTGAAGCACTGAAAAGAGGTATGACTCTGGGGGCGGATTTTTGCATTTACTCAGACAAGTGGCAGAAAAGAAGCATCAGGAATCTTTCAACAGACCTCAAAAAGAAGTGGTAGAAGTGATTCATCTGGCTGAGAGAGCTCACTTGACAAGCAAGTGGAGAAAAGTGGCATCAATTGTTTTGCAAGCCTATCACAACTGGATTACCTGACCCAGAATAAACTACACCAGTGTAAACCAACATAGCATATTCTGTTCACCTCAGGGAGCAATGTGCTCCTGGGATTGCTTGTTCCTTTTGGTTTTCAGTAACGTGTTTGTGATTCCTTGATGCTCCTCAACCTTCTCAACCCCTTGATGCTCCTCAACTCCTTGATGCTCCTCAACCTTCTCAACCCCCTT
>JANHGN010019570.1:26784-45505 GCA_024605025.1 Megaceryle maxima | reverse complement strand
TACAGTGTGATTTTAGAATAATTTCCTGTATTCATTTCAACCATGGGAATCCCAGAATGACTGAATTGGAGGTCTTTCTGACTGTGTATCCTTTTGTAATTACGGGATATTTTTCAAAGTCAGGGAAATGGTGAAATCTTTAAATATATGAAATAACAGTGTGGCTTCCCTCCATAGCACTGGTGCCTGTGACTCGGCACAGATGCACGCACGGATAATAAATATAAAATTGGTTAACAGCGCTTAACAAAGTTGACTTGTTCCTGTACATACCGAATCATTCTCTTGTTGTGTTGTAACAGTATCTTGTAAAGTTGACAGCTGACGTGTATTTTGGCAGAACATGACTGTTTCCACAGGCTCCCTTTTAAGCTGACTTTCAAAGGACCCAAAGTGTTTGCTTTCTTATGGCAGGTCCCAAAGGGTCACATTCAGGTTTTCTCTAAGATAAATACTCTGTGCTGTGATTCAAGTTCAGCTTTGTGCTTTGGGGAGCTAATCTGGTCAAGATTTCTCAGCACAGACAGGCCTGAGCTGTTTGGAGAGCGAGACACCATGGCTGTTTCCTGGGATGAAGTTTTGGCACTGCAGGTCTCTGTTGGCAACACCATGACAAGTAAGTGCGGTACGAGGCAGCCTGCGTCAAACCCGCTCCTCTAGGCCAAGCTGGGAGTGGGGGCGCTGGCATTGCAGAAGTCCTCTCACCACTTCTAAAAGCTGACAAAAATTGCCATGAAGGAATTTTTAGGATGCCCCCTTTAAACTGATGCTGTATTTGAACCATTAAAGCCTTGCAGTACTCTTGCAGAGCTGATGGCTTCTGCCAAAATGAGCAAGGTTAACAGCTCACGTTGCACTGCAGTGCCGCTGCTTCCTGAGTAGGCACCAGCTGAGAATGAGACAGCTTCTCTTCAACTTTGCTGCCGACAAGAAAGTCCTGTGTTTTCAGCTATAGAGAAGCCAGAGTTCAGCAGATGCCGAGGCCAGGGCTGCCATAGGAGCTGCAGGAGCTGCGTGCACATCTCAGTGCTCCCCAGCTGCCCCATGCCCAGAAGGACAGGAGCTAGTGGGATGCACCCGGCTTCCCAAAGCTGGGAAGCCTGGGCCCAGGATCTTGCCTACTTCACCCTCTCCCTTGAGCAAGTCTTTAAGCTTTCCTGCTTTGTTTGGCTTCCTGCTGGCAGGAGTGGCCAGCAGCTAAGGCCAAGATATGATGTGCATGGGGTTAATCCCGTAAATCCAGATTGGCAGTGTCCTGCCAGAGTAAGCCCCTATCACAATCTTGGCAGAGCAATGCTCCTATGAAACCCTCATGTTCAGAAAATCCCAGAGCTTCTACTTGTTGCCTGTGGCCTGAGCACATTGAATGTCTGCAGAAACCCATGCAGCCCCTGTGCGAGCTCCTGCGGTTGCACATCTGCAGCACAGATCTGGGGCATTACATTAACTGTCAGGATCATGCTGGTTCTGGATGCTGTTGAAAACTTAAGACAGGACAAGCAGGCAGTTGTAATTTGGATCAATATATGCTATCATTTACACTAATGAAAATGCAAGTGATTGCAGCAGTTGCAGTCCTAGCAAGAGTGAAAGAAAAAGGGAGGGGGAGAAGGCTGCAGTCATTCAGTGGCCCAAAACACCCTGACACATAACGGCTTCTGCTTCCTTTGCAGCTGCTGGTCATGCATCAGCCCTGATGCCCTGTGCTTCTCCTGGACTGTCACCAGCAGGTCCCTACGCAGGCACTGCAGCAGCCATCAGCCACCCCCACACCCCCACTGCTTTCACAGCAGGCACAGGCACTGCTGGTGCTGGGAAGGTGGGTGTGGTCAGTGGGCGGGTGCTGTGGTGCTGCCACACTCGGTGCACGCTTTGCCAAGGTCCTTGGTACCCCTGGATAGACTTTGAGGGCAACATGTGGTCCCTTTGGAGTGGGCTGTGTTCTTTGGTTTACCCAAAGATGAGACCCTCTTCCTGTACAGAAACATCTTGAAAGTGTGGATGACTTCAGCTCTGACAAATTCCAATGATCTACCGCTGTCCTTAAAACTCGCCAAGTATTTCACACCCTCATAACAAATGCTTTTGAGGAATACCACACCCAAGCCAACTCCTTAGTTATGAGCTTTCCATTGAGTTCAACAGAGAAACCTTGAGGCCAGAGAGATCTCCAAGTCGTTTGTTTTTGTATTTCAGGCTTTCCTTTCTATTTCTTACATGCCCCTGTGCAGCACAGTGATCGCAGGAAGCAGCTGCAGAAGCCAGGGCTGCCTGGCCAGCCGGAGCACGCTGGCAAAGCTGGGCTGCAGCCCTATATTGGTGTCAGCCAGTCTAACGTGCAGTTGCTGCCTTTTGGCATGCAGCTGAATACTCGACCTGTTTAGACACATGCTCATGTGTACACGTAGAAATGTATGCGTTGTTTTCTGAAGGGTCTAAACAGACATCTCAGTGCTTCCAGGCTAAAGTTTCACTGTGCTAAACCTTTGCTAAGCACCCGGGAAGGGCTCTTTCTCCTTCCCTCTCTTGGGCTGGACGCAGCCCTTGCCCTGGCTTGGCTATCACATCTGCAGGTTTGTTTGTTTATGAGCTTCTCTATGGCTCCCAGGGCTGTAGAATGATATGCGTGTTGAGCATCCCTACACCCTTGTGAGGTTGGATGTGTTTGTCATCCTTGTTTTACAGGATAGGAACTGAGAACCAGATGTTTTGGTTTGGGAGAGCACATAGGCAATGGCCGTTCTGCCACGAGCAGCCCTGAAAGACTGAGTTCTCCAGTACATATTCCCTGGGATGCCTGTCCCCCTCATGATATCTACATCTACAGCAGCAGCACCAGTGAAAAGAAAATAAATAATAAATAATTGAGTAACAGTGCCCAATAGTTTCCCGATGGAAAAAAATATTTTAGGTAAGTGTTGTGATCAGCAGACTGCATGGAGATAATCAAAAGTGCCAGTGCTGGTCAGCAGAACCGGGGCTTGACAGCTTCCCCAGCTTGCCTCTGAGGCTGCTGGATGAACCACACAGGGCTGCTGCTTTAACTTTCTTTGGAGGTGGATTCTTTATTCCTGTGATTCCTATGTGAGGTGCTGCAGGGTGATTTCAATGTGTTTTTTTGTTTGTTTTTTTTTGTTTGTTTTTTTTTGGTCTGTGACAACACTGGAGAAATTATTTTTTTAAGCAGCTCATGTGGGAGCAAATGTGACTGTAACTGTAGTGCAGTGCTTGATTCAGACAATAAACTTGGACAGGTAGGAAAGCTGCCTGGACTACTTCACTTTGTAATGTGTGTATGCTCACAGCACTGTATAGATGTGCTCTTATTGTAAACATGATAAATGCTAGAGCCATTAGAAATGTCTATAACCAAACTCTAACCAGGTGACACTCCCCTGGTTTTGGATTTCATTAGAAACTCAAGACCCAGGCCAGGTTTGTTGAGGTTCATGAACCTTCTTCTGAAGCTGGGCTCAGCTTCAAGCAGTCATGGGCCAAGTTTTAGGCAAATCTGGGCCAAGTTTCAAGTATATTTGAAGCAAATTTTAGGTGAATATGAGACGATTCATGATTTTAGGATGAAACCATACAAACCATGGACTCTTTGCTTGGTTTCAACCTGTAACCAGGAAATCCTGGCACTTTGGCTGAGTTTCACTTTGATTTTTAATTTTGACCATAAAACCAAAACCACCAGAGCGTACAACACAGACACCGCTTCACAGAGTGGGAGCCCAAAGTCCTGCACTGCACGTGCCTGTGATGCTGCACCAGCAGCAGTTTTCCCCACCACGGGTCACGCTGTTCATGTCCAGTTAACAGTCAGACATGACGTGCTGACCCAGTAGATCCTCCAAATAATTAAGACTTCCTCAAACTTTTAATTTGAAGTTTCATGTGCTACTTCCAAGCTTAGAGTGCATTTTAGGTTTGGCTTATGCAACAAAGATCTAGTCCATATGGCATTTCTGCACGTTGAAGAGTAAATTCAGCCGAGGAATCTAAACGGGGGAGCAAGACCCATGGCCCTCATCCCCATATTGCATTTAAAAATTACTCTCACGGTGGGGAACTGGACTTTCTACCTGAATTGCTGAGATTCAGGGTGATGTGGTGCTGGTTCTCCAGCCTAGAGTTGCCCAACAGGGTCACAGGTCTCAGCTTGCCAGTGCTGCCAGCTTTGAACACTTTAAAGATGGAAAAGAGATGAAAACACTTCTCACACAAACTTTAGATTCATTCAGGCACTTTAAAGGGTTCTCCAGACACAAACTTGTCTTTTTAAATAAAAAAATCTATATCATCATTAAATCCCTTGATCATGAGATTCTTTTTGTGCCAAACAAACTGTAGATGGAAAATATTTGAGCAGGAGCTGGCTTCAACTATCAGGCAAAATACAAACAGCTGAACTGGGAATATAAGTGCTGAGTCCAGAGTAGAAGGTGATAGCACAAGTTGCTGCTGCTTTGAGAAGCATGTGATAGGTGGGATGGGCAGGAAGAGAGGAGGAAGGTGCCAGCACAGAGCAGACGAGGAATACGAAAGGAACCGCACTGTCAGTCTGTATTCACATCAATGCAAAGCTGAAACAACAGGAAACTGGGAGAGAGGAGAAAAGGAATGAACGACTCGGCAGTGCTGGCTCTGCAGGGCAGCTGATCAGAAGACTTTCTGACGTGAATCAACAGCCATCTGCCCTTGCGGTAGCCAGCTGCTCAAGGCTACCAGCCTTAATGCAAAGCCTTCCCCATCAGCTGATGCTCCTGAGCCAATCAGCACTTCCAGAACAATGGTAAAGCTGTCCACAGAACTCTGGCTGGTAAGAAGTTACCAAATGAACCAAACAGAAGGAAAACTAAGGCCTGTTGGGACCAGATTATTAAGAGGCATTAGCAAGGAATGAGTGTGGACTAATAAGCCCTTATAGAATATTTCTCATCTACTGTAAAAAATGTAAGTGACCAAGAAAGAATTTACCATGTTTCCCATTCCACTTGTTTAAGTTGTACTTGCCAAAGGCATAAATCCCCTTCACTGAAAGCTTTTTGCTATCAGTTTTCTGCCTCCAATTTTCAAATCTGCTCCTGTAAAAGATGCCCCACTGCTTTTTCCTTAGTGTCCTCACAACACTGGGGAGAAGTAGCTGCAACAAAGGATGTAAAGCTTGGAGGTGCTCTATCTCTTAGCAGAGCTTTTGTATCAAAGCACCACAGAGGAGAGATGCTGCCATGCGTTAGATCAGCAGTGTTTCCTATTCTTGTGGTACAAGTGTGTTCTGATACATCATGAGGCCAGAGCTGGAGAATCCCAAGTGGAGATTCAGGCCAAGAGAGCTGCTGTATGGCATGGCAAAGCTTGGGTAGGGATGGGGAGATCCCAAGGATACCTGGTCTTTATTTTTAAATCCTGTATCATGTCTGTCTTACATGTTGCATGTCTAAAAGCAACACCCAGCAGTGAAAGGAAAGGGAGACATAAAGGCTGAAAAATATCCACCATGAATGTTTTCAGAGCAAAGACAAGATACTGTGTACCAGGAAGCAGAACTGTATTTCAAAAGCCCACTCTTGAACAAAGCCTGCGCTGTGTGAACTCACCCATTACACATTTGCCCCATAATTTGATTATGTCATTTAACAGACTGAATTTATTAAAGATCATGTTATCACCCATACATATGCCTACTATACACTCCTATATCCCAAAATATGCTGGGAAAAAGAGTGTTTTCTGCTCCACAGTGGCAGCACGGATAAAAACCATGGGAGGAAATTGTGGGTCCCAGCATGACTGGCAGGCCCAGGTTGAAGGCCAAGTCTGGCAGGAGCTGCAAAATCCTCTGATGAAAAAGACCAGTTATTTGTGTTGGGCTCATTTGTGCTAACAAACAGCACAGTCTTGAGTTCCCCACAGACCAGCCCGGAATTAATTTAAAAAGTAGAGAATTAGTAATTCATTAATGCAGAAATGGCATTTTCAAGGCAACAGTAGTGTAAAGGCAAGTCAAGTACCCTCAGTTGCCAGAAAAATAATTTAAAAAAAGCACATTAATGCAAGAGCTGTTTTGTGTCCAATTAGTCTAGATTTGTCCAGATCTGTCCTTTTTGATCTACCTTTAGTAGCAAGTAGGCTTGGTAGAGGGTCACTCTGCATACGCTCAGAAAATGTTAGCAAACTGATCTCTCATGACCCAGGGTCCTGCTCAGAATAGTTGGATTATGTTTCTAAAGTGAAATAAGAAAGACAATGGTCGATCAGAGTAATATAAACTATGGCATGGAAAATGAATTTTGAACGAAATGCACAGATAAATTATTTATCCTCACCAGTACCCTCTCTCTGTTTCTTATCCCAGTAATTGAGACCATGTGTTGTGCTGCAAACAATAACTATGGGAAATTACTCATGATTCTTCCTTCATAAACTTGGGAAATGAAAGTGATGGGAAGTATGATCATCTGATTTTTTTTTTTTTTTTTTTTTAATGTTAACAGCTCTAAATTATTAGGGTGGGAAGAAAATGTCAATAGAACATAAAAGCACTTTGTATAGTGTTCACATTTGCTCATACTTTCAAATCCACTGTGGCTTATTAGTTCATGGGAAAAATGACAAAAAGGAATAAAACCCAGAAAATGAATCCAGTATCAACATCTTGCCTCTATAGTAACAGAGGAA
This sequence comes from Megaceryle maxima, assembly GCA_024605025.1. Classification (NCBI taxonomy): domain Eukaryota; kingdom Metazoa; phylum Chordata; class Aves; order Coraciiformes; family Cerylidae; genus Megaceryle; species Megaceryle maxima. The sequence continues at coordinate 38,824 of JANHGN010019570.1, read as the reverse complement.
TTGTAACTTGTGGGTAAAAAGTGACAATATTAGGAAATGTTTGTTGGGCAATTGTGGCGATTAACTCCCTCCTTCCCCCAGTACCTCCAGCTTTCCATCAGCCCAACACATTCCTGCAGACTCAATAGTGGCTATTGCTGCGCTGCTCCTTGCATTAGAAGCTTGGAGGTAGTGAGGCCCTTAACCTCTGTTTCAAGAGTTTATTGCTCAGCTGTAAAAATCCTCCCAGGGCTGGAACTTGACAGAAAAATGTCTCCGCCTGGGAGGAGTTTCTGTTTTGAGTTTGGTTTGAATTAGTTCATCCCTTTTTCACTTGCCGTAGGACAATGGAGCAGGATTCCCTCTCTCCCCTTCTTCTTTTCTTTTGAAATGAAGTGAACATCCTGCCAGGGATGGCAGGCGGCACTCGGACCACAGCCCTCTCTGCAGCTGTAGCACAGGGTCAGTGCTGGCCACTGCCAGTTTCCCTGCCCTCTAATGGGCCAGACTTCATCCCTTCACTTGCACAGACAGCAGCTTCTGCCACCTCTCTGCCAGGGCTGCTGAGAACCAGCTTGGCTGTGGTGCGAGCTGGGAAAGTCCACCCTTGCTGCTATTGCTTGAGGGACCAGCTCACTGCGATGCAGAACCACTCAGGCCACACCTCCATGGGGCTTTTGGCTTCTCCCAGGGCTGGACGCCGTGCAGGCCAATCCTCCTGTGGTGGGGACACACGTCAGCGCTGCTTGGCCCTGGGCTTACATTGGAGTACCAGGTGGTAGGTTTCCCAGATAAAGGGCCTCAGCCTGAGCCAGGGCATTCATTTCTCGAAGCAAGAGTGCTGGATCTGTGACACTTCTGCATGGGCTGCCCGTGGGGCTGGTAAATCTATTATAACAGTCAACACTTCATGAATGAAGTCCGGCCCCAACAAAGTGAAACTTTGGACAAAGCTCCCACTGATTTCACAGGAACAAGATTTTACCCTAAATCCTCAAAGTTCCCCTGGCATCTCATCCATGCTCAGCACAGAGATCCACAGCCCCAGCAGGGGAACGGAAAGCAGAGAGCAGAGAAGGGCCCTGGTGCTCCCGCAGCTGAGCCTGGGTCTTGCTCAGACAGATGTGCTGAGAATATCACTTTGGCAATGCTGACAGGCCTGGGTGTGAGATAGGTGTCATGCAGCTGAAGTGGATGACGGAGATACTTTGGCACAGAAGCAGAAATTTATAGGTCAGTGGAGTTTTGCCCTGAGCTCTCAGAAGGCCAGACAAAAATGTCTACAGATGGAGAGATGTTCCACTCACCCAGGAGTGCCTTGACCGTGTGCCAGTAATCCAGCCTCCCTAGTCACTTCTCTGTGTGCATTTAATTGACTGAACAGCTACTTGATACCATCCAGAACTGCTTATAAAATTAAATGTTATTAAACATAAGGGCAGACTCATAATACTTGTTAACACTTTTTTCAATAATGATGCCATGCTTGCCACACCATGGATCTGAGCTGTCACTCGAGAACTCAAATGACCCATAACTTAACATGCTTTATGCACCTATAAATTCAGGCAGGTTCATTAGCTGGACCTGGTGTGCTACGCCATGTTCAGTCCAACTCTTTTACAAGCATTTAATTGCTTCCTGCTCATACACTTTCCCATCACCCCAGCACATATGACTCCTGGTGACAATATTTTCCTTTCTAACTAAATGAACAAGATCAGCACCTTATTCCAGAAAACAGAGCTAAGGAAATTAATTGCTGCTATTTAACAGTTATTTCACTGTTTTCTTCTTGTTTTACCAACTCTCCCATACCTTATCATTTGCTAAACTGACCAAAACACTTTCTCCATTTTTGATTCCACAACTTTTTTTCTTTGACAGCTACTTTAGAGGCACACACTGATCGATCACAGGTGAGCTCACCTCTAAACTGCACTGTGGGATTTCTGGTATATGGAGTTACTGGTATTGGAGTGGGAGTTCAGATCTGATGTAAGAGCAGTCTGGCACTGTAAAGGGAGGGCTTGAACACGGATTTCATTTTTTTACATCTAGGAAGAGCCTAGGTTCACTCAGTTTTAGTTCCCCTATGGACAGAGCATCAGTAGCAGCTCCTTCCCATTTGCAGCAGTCTAATACAGGTGAAGCTCATGCTGTATCCTTTAATTTGGATGGCAACTAATCCAGTCTCTCCTTCACTGCCTGCTTTCCTGAAAGGCAGTGATGAGCTCAGCAGCTGTTAGACATTTACCACTTAGTTCAGCCTGGCTGAAGCTGACCAATGGCTTTGCACTTTTACTAGAGGCACACACACAGAGAAAGCAACTGTGAGTATTATAGTTAGCTCATGGCTTATAGTCACCATGAAAATGTACAACTGTACAACACTTGGCACAATTTCAGTCAATGCTGTATGAGGGGTTCCTTTATACACCTCCATCTCATTACAGAATTAGGAAAGTGTTTCTTTGGTTTTACTTTTTTTTTAACCTAAGGTGCTCTAAATGTCTCTTTAAAAAGTAAGAAAAAAAAAAGAAAACAAATCAGTCTTTCAATCACCTTGCCATCACACATCAGGTTGGACTCTGCAAATCAATCCATTATTTTTATTTTGCCCTTTTCTCCTTTGAATGCATGGAGTTTCTTTCTGCTTTTTCCAGCCATTTCACAGATTGCATTGACATTACATGGCATCATGATCATTGCTCTAGGAAATGAAATGGTGCCCCAAAGTATGCCACCCAGCCTAGAATGTGAACTCCTTCATACTTTTCCACAGAACCTGGTCCTTTCAGGTCGGAAGAAGCAGGTGACACAGCTCCAAATTTCTTTTCAGGAAGGACAGAAATATAAACTGATCTATTAACTCTCAGTACTGCATGGTCCAGTATAAGCATCAAACAAAAGACACTTGCTTCTTTGCAGAGCTGGCAGGAGGAGCCCCTGTGTCGGAAGTTTGCTCTGGGACCTGACTGGAGTTTTTAGTCGCCACTGATCTTTGGGATATTAAGACAGAAAACAGTTAATATCCATAGATGCCACATACATTAGTAGGAAAGGGTGAGCTGTTCTTATAGCATTTGGAGCGTGAGGAGTTCAAATAACTAAATGGTTTATTTTGAGCAGCTGTATGCAGTAGATCTTGCTGGTAATTCTGAAATATAGAGGTAATTAATTGCAAAGTGGGAGAGAGTGAGGGATTAAATAGAAACGTATTCTATAAAGTCCACAGTAAGTGCATGCAACCCTTGTGGTGCCATCATCTCTGCCTGTTTTGGGAAGCTGAATGTCTTTATTTGCTCATCTTGAGCAACAAAAATCTCTTTAAACCACAGAATAGGAGTCCAGTAGTTTTAAAAAAATTGCCTCTTCCAAAATTAATTCATTTTTTTTATACATATGCCACTAAGATGAGTTGTAGTTGCAGACTGAATAAAGTAATTCTAGGTGGAAGTATGATAATCATTGTCAGATTAATAAGACAAAATCATGTAGTGAATACCACACCTAGCTGGATGGTGCTACGACTAAATTCTTCACTGATTACTATGCAAATCAAATACTAAGAAAGATTGCTGGTATTGCAATATCCAGAGAGGGATGATCTACTGTAAAATAATTCCTAGCTTGGATTTAGACATTTAACATTTTAACATTTTAACATTTAGAAACCTCTTTCAGAAAGCAGATTGTTATAGAAGGATTAGCAGCCCTAGCAGAAGCTGGGCAAATTTTCAATGAGCTCTCCCTGCAAGTTTCCAATCAATGAATTCAGACTGTCTTTTATTTTGCAGTCATTCATCTGGTATATTCAGTGTGATACCTAAGGATTGGTTTTGAAGATTTGTAATGCAAATCTTTCATGTTTGGTACCAAGAAAAAAAAAAAAAAAACTTTATATAACCTTAGGAAATTGCATTAGCAAGAAATGGCTGTTAACAGCTGCAAATATTTATGTGGGTCTCCTGTGCTGAAGGATGCTGGCAACTAAAGGTAGTTAGCAGGAGACTGGCTGGTGTACACATCTGCAGCCAATAATTGCACCTTGTTCTTATCCCTCTACTTTCTGGGCTTTTCTTTTGTTGAGTTGATGTAGTGAAGAAAATAAGATAACTGTGTTCAGGAAGTTGAGCTACTGAAGATGGAAGTAGGTCCTGTTTTCTTCTAGTCTAAGTTGTTGTTATAGACGGAGCAGTCTCTTCTTTGCAGGTTATGAATCAGTTTTGTTGCTAAAGGACTCTGAAAAATAAGCTATGAGTCATGTGTGAAGCCTAAGTTCAAGGAGCAAGTCAGAAGACTTTTCTACCTTTGAAAAAGACTAATCTGATTTTTCTAAGACTGAAGTGATTTCTTAGGAAAAGCTTCATTTTTATTAATGAGGCATGTGGGGAGGAAGGATCTGCTCTTCACCACTGCTGCTGTTTGGTTTATGGGCTGAAAACATCAAGTCAGAGGGAGCGATATCTGACCTGAGAATGATATTCCTCAGTCCCAGTAAGGCACACAGTGCTCTGCAGTGCTGAGTCCCAGCTGTTCTCCTGTCCTTGGCCTGTTCCTCACAGCTGGGGAAACACCAATGGTATGATCTTCACTGACTTTTAGAAGGCCCTAATGTCTATCAAGTACATAACTGTAAGTTAAAGGTTGCAGATTCCATTTTCCTTCTGTACTGTGTGTGGCTGCCAGGTGGGTATTTAGTATTTATTTCTGTGTTGATAATTAAAGTGTTTGTGATAAAGGACAAACCACCCTCCCCTGAAAATTAAGCACTTGTGCTACAACCTCCTGATCCTTAGTGAGTACTACATTAGTCAATTTGTGGCTAGCCCAGTAACTTGAAAGCAGCAAATTATGTAGTTATGTGGGAAGTCTGGTTTTTGGAACAGGCTGATGTTCCCAAGCTCAGGTCCAATGCTGCTAGGGTGTGTCATCTGTGTAAGGCATTGAGTGGAAAGAAAAAGCTGAGAAGCCACAGTCTCTACTGCTTTCTGGAGGGCAAAATAGAGTGTTAATGTTACATGAAGGTAAGAATGAGAACAAGCAGAACTATTTCTCCACCAAGAACTCCTCTGGGTAGTGAAAGGATGATTGATTAAGGAGGCTTTCAGCTGACACTGTGTTCAATTACCTGTTTTACTGATGACTATTTTAAGTTTAGGCATAGAGGGTGGATCTGTGCTGACTAAATGTCCTGTCTGTACCTTCAACTCCATGGCTAAACATTTTTACAGGCCCCAGTATAGGTCAACTGGAAAATACTGTCTCTTTCTTGTGGAATAATGAGTGAAAGGAACTAGTCCTGACCAGTGGCAGAAGCAAGTCTTAGTCCTGGTGTCCACTTATGCCTGTGCTGTATTTAATCTACCACTGGATTTATGGAGATTACCAGAATTTAGCCTCAAGTCAGTTCAGACTGAAAGAAGAAGAAGAGGGGTGACATCTATGGGCCTAGGGCTTAAAACATTTATCTCTTCATTCACTTTAAAATAGTTTAGTTGTTAAATCTCAGTTTGAGTGCCACTGATTTCAGCAGTCATTTTCCCACAGTATGTTTTAAAATCACAGCTACATTCAGGACTTGCACAACAGCCTAGTGCTTCTTCATGCTTTCTAGTGCATTCGGACTTCAGATTTACTCTGGAAATTAGAGAGAAAACTGGATTGTGATAGAGCTAAGTAATATCCACTGAAGTCCTAAGAAACATTCAAAAAGATACCAACATTATTTTTAAAAGTAACAACTTACTAGTTACAAGTGCCAGATTCTGTTCTGCCTTGCATATGTATGCAGTTTGATTCACTAAATATCAGGGATGCTGGCCTGTATAGACCCCTTGCAGTCAGCTTGCAGCTCTGGAGGAGATTTCTCCACAGGGCCGTTCTGCAGTAGATGGAAAGGTCTGGAATCTGATACCTTCCTAAGCCACGTAACGGGGTGTGGTTTTGTGTGTGGGTCTCCCTGAATTCCAAGATATAATAGTGTTAGGGTGTTTTTTTTTATTTTATACAATAGCAAAAGAGATGGCTTTAATTTTATGCTTAATGATGTAAGTGAACATGTACACGTTGTAAGAAGTGCTTGAGTTATTGTGTCCAAGTCTGTGTCCAAGGCTACCATATCAAACATGCCTTTCAAAGCCAAGATTCTTGTCCAAGAAACCACCCAAAACTTTACTGCTTGAGGTATGAAGCAATAATGGGACCCACTGATTCATCATTTGATGAAACCAGGAGTGCCCAGTATTGCCCAACAGAAGGTTATGCAGGGCCCTAATGAAGTGTTTCTCTAGCATAAAAGGGAACAGATGTAGACAGCCTCATGAGAAACAGAGCTGTGACCTGCTGTGAGTTCCCACTGGGCAAAATTTCCTTCAGATCTGAGAAGTTGCTCTGGCTGAGTCAGAATGTTCCTCTGGTATCACCATGCCTCCACAGGCTAGATTTCTAGATTCAGAGCTGGGTTGCCATAGGCTACATTCTACCATGTTTCATTTAGTTACTGTACGAGCACAATATCTTCAGACTTTGCAAATTGTTGGAAACCTGACTGCTAGCTGAGGAACTGTGCTCCATGGACCAACAGAAATGTTTCACAAACTGTTTTTTCCCTAGAGCATTGTAACATATCTCGCATGGAGAATCAAGCCTTGTCGCTTTGTCCACGTTTTGAATGATTGCAAATCTTCCTGCTGTACTTCGAGGTAAAACTGTAATTGTGGTTGCCCCAGAACTAACTCCAGTGGCAACGGGGTAAAGTAGAAAGTCTGGTATTTCAGCCGAAGAATAAATGTGACAAAATGGCTCTTGTGAGCTTATACCAGTCTTAACATAAGGATGCTCTGTAGCAAAGAGGAAGTGGCTTCTGATTGACTAGGTGAAGAATAGAAAAGAAATACTGACACGTTTGTTGCCGACTGAAGATTTCTAGATTAATTCCTGCATTTCCTAATGAACTTAAGTCTTCAGGCCAGACATGGGAGAGTATAAATCCAAGCAATATCTTGGGAAAGAGTACAATAAGTGGTTATGTGCTGTATTTATTCTATACTGAAGTAAGCAGCGTGCTGACATCCATTTCAGTTACTGCATGTTGATGGAAGTGTTTCGGGGAATCCTGGTGTTAAGGGCCGGAATAACCCTAACTAGTGTGTTCCCATTGGCGTTCTTGTTGCCTTTCACCCCATACTGGAGTTATTTTCTCAGTGGTGTTAGTTATTCTGAGTTCCAAACCAGATCTTTATTAAAGCTTCCAGGAAAGCGACAGCACTGTGGATGTCAACAGGGCCTTCAGCATCAAAGCCACAGAGTAAAATTATGGATGGAAAAGACGCGTTAGGTCATCTACTCAACCCATCAGCCAATGCAGGGTTGTTCTCTTGTGGTGTGCTTTTTCCCTTCTTTGTCTGCATCAAGCCAAAGGGGTTTCCACAGCTTCCCTGGGGAGACTATGACATAGCTGACTAGTTCTTGCCCTTAGGAATAACTTTGAGTCTGTGAAATAACAGAAGCATTCTATGTTTCATTTTGATGGAGAAAACGATCTCTGAGAGAAAGACCCTGAATCTTATGTATACTGTATCTCAGATGTAAATCTGTATTAATCACTTCTTGTATACAGATCATATGAGGCTAACAGTGTGCCCCACCCCACAGCTGTCTCAGTCATTATCCCTCTAACAGATTTTGTCATCTTTCAGTAGTAAGTAGTACACAAACCCTGAACAATTGCATTTCACTCAGCAAACATTCAGAATTTGCCCCAGCTAGTGTTTGAAGTGTTCTGACTCTCACTTCTTTTAATTGTCCCGAAGTTCTTTGGCAATTTGTGATCTGATGCCCCAGAAACCCATAAAAATTAAATCCAACATTTTCTTTAGGTGAATTAAAACCACTCAACATATGTTTACTAAAAGCAACTGCATTTATAGATAGAGGATTCTTGACATCTATTGATTTAAGTCTTTCAAATGTTTTCATTCAAATCTCTTTGGCACCTACCTGTTGGTCAATCATAATTTTCTGGCATCTCGAACTCTTGCAAGAAAATGGCTCTGGCCAAATCTGGCCATGTGCTTTTTGACCTTGGGTATGTGGCACTAACAAACTTTTATTCCCTTTGGAAAAAAACAAAACAAAACTTCCACAGCTGTTAAAACATGCAGTCCTCTGACTTTTGATGACAATCTACTTGCATATAAACTGTTTAAGTTGACTGTGGAGAAAGTTTTAAAGCAATGCCAGCACCTTTAGCATTCTGATGAGGGCTGTATCAATTTCACAATTCTCAGACACTGAAAATTATATTTAGCATGCCAGATAACTTTAAAAATATTAGTTGTAGAACCATTGTTTTGTGATCGATTGAGTTATGCTTCACAAAGAACAATGATTCAGAAGAAGCCTTTGTCTGCCACTGATTGTGGGGAAATCTGAACACCCAACATGTCTCTATTAGCAGTTGGATGTCACTTTCTTTTGTTTAGTGTTTGCACAGTGCTCTGTGTAATGTAGGAATATAATTCAGCTTTGCTAGCAACAGCACTGGACTTTAGGAACGTGCACAGGCCAGTGAGACTATGTAATGTACTTTATCATACGGCAGCAGTAGAAGAGGCAACTCAATAGACCTATGATGGAGTTGTAACTGAAGGGTTTTCCCTGGGCTGTTGGCATGTGCTTTATAGTACTGAACCAGGAGTTCTGCTCTTAAGTCTTGATTTGTAGCCTAATGCCTAACTTGTAAGCACTTTTCCTTTGCAGCAGATAGAGCTTAAATTATTTCTCTACTGTTCATTAGAAGTGAGCAAGTTTCACGTGAATCTTTCAACCACCCATTCAACACTCCTATCATTGCCTACTAGCTGATGGTCCACCTGGAAAATGAGTTTGGCAAACCAGAAGGTAGAGATCAATGAGCAAAGGTATGAGGGGAAAGGTGCTATCCAGGGAGAGACTAAGGGACCCTAAGATATGAGTTAGGCCTTAGCTTTCTCCACATCTACTTAATTTGCATGGTCACAGTATGTATAGTAAACCCTAGTAACATTCCTAACCTGGGTTAGTACCAACAGCATAGTGTTATGATTAACAATCCTGCCACAGCCAGACTGCCCTGATTTCAATGTTGCATTGATTTTGTTGATCTGTGACTCTAGAGGTACTCACTGTTCTCCTAAAGTTCTAATGTAAGAAGAGCAGCCCATTTGCTGGGCAGATGTTGCTAGCATGCTGTTTTATCAGTGCATGTTGTTGCACGCCAGCCCAGCACTGCGATAAAGTTGACTCTTACAGACAACCATGGCTGTGGCTTTGCATTAATTTCTTTAGCCTGAGTGCCAGCTTAAATAGACCCTATCCCTCTGCTCATCCAGCTGTTCTATTATATTGACAGCTACTCAAAATTTCTTGGAATAATTGCAACTAAGTAATAATTTTTCATTTAGCTTGTATGCAATCCTGGCATCAGTGATCATTTGCATGCTTTAATATATGCATAGCTATGCCTTCAACACATGTTCTGAACATTTGAATAGCAAACTTCAGGAGTAGGGGGACAGAGGTTGAGTCCAATTTGTTAATATTGATATTAATGAAGGTTGTCATAGTTTTAAAATCAACTTTGTTAGCAGAGAATAATTATATGAAAATAAATAGGCAGATCCTGTTTGTAATCAGGTGCCTAGGAGCAGACAGGACTGAAAACCACAGAATCCTCTTGCGGGAACCAAGCTACTCGGAAGTGCCTGAGCTGTGTTCTTCTGCTCAGTCTAGGCTGTCCCATAAATGCTTAGCATCTCGAAGGTCATCCGAGTAAAAAGTAAATGCTAACAGAGGTTACTTCTCCCACACAGCAGACTTCCAGCCTGCTCAAGATACAGTGGTGAAAGCTTGCCTGTTTTGAGTATTAGTCAGTCTCCCTCAGCTGGCATTTGGGAAAGTTATGATGAATAGCAGCCTGGAGGGTCTGTGCAGGTGACCTGGGGTGGGACAGAACATACGTCATGCTTCCTGAAATACAAAGCCCTCTTTAAAGTTGCTCTTAAAGCCCCTTTTAGCTAGCAGCTGATAACAAGAGGTACAGTGCTGCTGTACTGAGCAATGGGTGAGCAATGATGTTCTGACAAAAACTCCAGTACCTTGCTGCTTTGCTGGAGCAGCAGTTTGGCTTTTGATTTTGTAGCAGCCTTCCAGGCAGTGAGGTTTATCCAGTATTTCCTGGAGAACTTTTATTAGTTTAGTTGGTTGGATGTTTGGTGGGTTTTTTTGTTTGGTTTTGTTTTGTTTTGTTTTTAATGAGTCGTATCAAACAAAATACACCCTAAAACAAAACACATCTCACCAAGGTGATGAAGTGGGAGCTCTCAGTCTGTTCTGACTCGGCTGTTGTCTTCCATTCATGTCTAGGGAGGTCAATGGGTCCTCTGTTACTGAATCCATGATTTTGTGGCGTTGTCACAGTTCCTTTTTTGCTTTTCTCACATTGCTAATGCTATAGCTATGACATGATACAGTGTCATAGGATAGGAGGGTAAAAAAAAAAAAATTTTTTTGCAGAATTTAAATGGCTTGATTCACCCATAATGCTGACGATTTGGCAGCAGTAACTTCTACATGGAAGCACAGAAAAGTGAGACTGGTGTTTTGTGTTTTCTGCTATGAAAACCTGAGAAATGAGATTCCTTGATGCTGTCCTGCACCCGAAGGAAGGGTAAATGTAATTTGGTAGTAAACTGTTATTTGGCAATAAACAAAGTGGGAGCCTAGTGCAAGCTGGAAGGTTGGGGTCAGGACTGAGGTTTGTTAGGATGGCAGCACTGGGTACTACTTGCTGCTGTGCTTCCTAGACACAGCACAATTAGCTTAGCTGCAAAGGAAAGGGGAAGTTTCCTTCCAACTAGGACACATAGTTATTTTGTCTTGGACACTGGGAGACAACCTTTCAGACTAGGAATCTATAAACCACAAAATGCTCATGTTAAAGGAATCTGGCCAAAGATACTACATTCATGACACTTTGTTTTTCCTTTTACAAAACAAAAGCAAGCAAATTCCTTTGCTGTAATCAACAGTAGTCAAAAGGTAACTTTTTTTCAGTTCAAGGATATCATACAAGCAATATTAATTGATCCAAAACTCTTATTTCTATTACAACATTCACTATGCAAATGTTTTCTAAAAAGCCAACGATTACATTTTTGTGACATAATGAACAATACATCAAAGTCTAAGGAGAAACAAGTGTGCATATACAGCTCACATGTTTATTTAAGCATATTTTACACATTAAAATACAGTAGTTACTTTCTGGATGAGGGCTCTCAAATTATAAAATTAATCTGTCAGGTTTTCAGACTTGGCAGAGTAAAAGGTTTTCTTGCTGGGTTCTAACAGAGTAGGGGAAAAGCATCACTTCAGTGGTAAAGAGCTAAATAACCACACAGTTAATGGAGGGAAAAATCTAGGAACATAATTACGTTAATTCACTTCAGACCTGATCCTGCAACCTTTAACCACGCAGTGACATTCTTTGCCCAGCAGCAGACCCAAATTTACACTTTGCAGAATCACATCCTTACTGAGGTAGAGATTGCCAAGTGGCTGTTAGTGAGGGAAGCGCCATGTGTGCCAACTGTAGAAACCAGTAAGGCAGCACAGTCTGCCCTAAATTTTCAGACTTTTGGTACCTTACATAACTAGGTGCAAAATATTTATTTTTATTTAAGGTTCTTTTCTTTGGAAGTGCAGTCATGTGCAATCAGGTGGAATAAGTGTGCTGATAGTTTTCCTTCAGAAATTGTAATGGTTAGTGATGTAGACACTTTTCTTTTCAGGCAGAAACCATGAGGCACTGAAGCAAGCATTCACTTTTCTTGCACTTGAGGTCACAAATTTATGCAAGTCAAAAATGTTGGTCCTGCCAAAAACATCATGCTACACTCCACCAAATAAAAGGACACTGTTATTCTTACAAGGAAAGGTTTGACAGGACAGGAAATAGGCAGGGTCATAGAAGTTTACTTAATACCGAAACTTATTTAACCATCTTTAAGCCAAA
>JANHGN010019570.1:0-26740 GCA_024605025.1 Megaceryle maxima | reverse complement strand
GGGGGGGGCTGGACTAAAAGGAAGACAAACACATGAGCAACAGACAGCACTATTCCAGCAGTAGAGACCAATAATGAAACTAGGGAATCAATATAAATTCACATAATTCAGGTTACTATATGTTACACACCTTTACTAGGTTAACACATAAGTTTTAACTTGTGTCCTGAACTTGCAGCAAGAGGCATCTGATTTGGAGAATCCAGTGCAGAGTTTAGTAAGCCATACGCTACTTTCATTACAATACAATCCTTAAGTAGACTGCGTTCCACTTAAAGGGATGGAGGAAGGGGGAGTAAGAAGAGAGTGAATATGAAAGATAGGAAAAATGTTGCTGTTCATTACAATTTTCCATTTTTGTTGAAACGCAGCAGGAGAGCAAAGCCACAGGCTTCTCTACTGCTCTTGCATGCCAGGAGGGATTATGCAAACTCTGCAACCACCCAAATCTTATTTAAATTATAGTCATTGTTCCTCCTTTAATGGTCATACTTTTGCCTGCTTTCACTCAAATATTGCTGCATCTTGCTTTCTGCCAACATCGTCCCAATGGGAGTCATCAACTCTTAATTATAGATGAACAGTTCTTTGCTTTCTTTTCCACTTTTTCCCAGAAGTATTTTTCAAACTTTAAGTGCCATCTAGTGGCTGATCCACTGAAAACCATCAAATAGACCCAAGCAATTATTTACGTGCCAGAGCAATGTAACTAGCTGAACTGAGGAAGCAACCACTAAGGACCAGGCTAATACTTTGGGGAACCAAGAAAAGGACTAAAGATCAATGGTAACATTACCACATTTCTTCTTTTAAGATATTTGTCCATAAGTGGAGAGTTCAAATGTTAGAAATTGAGCAGTGATCACCCATTCTTTCAAGACCCTCATCAGCTTCTCAGCTTCTGCCTTGCTAAGGAAAAAAAAGGTGTTATATGTGTTTCAGTCCAAATCATAAATTTTTAACTCTTTCAGATCACAAAATAGAACCCAAACCATTGGGGTGATTTTGGAGACAAGTATCTTGAATTCAAAATTTAGCCTTCTCCTCCAAGATCATCATCTGGGGTTGAAGGCCAGATTTTTCTCCATTTGTAGTAAAAGAAAGGAAGCAGATCATTAGTTAATATCCTTTTCCTTACCCTGCAGGTAAAAGCCATTCTCAGATGTAGATGAGAATTCCCAACAAATTATTTTTCCATTATAAAAAGATCCATATTCTGTTTCCAGAGAAGATGTTCCACAAGATTATTCCCCAAGCTTTAGTCAAGTCTTCAAGGTGATAACATGAACCTTTGACTTTCTCCAACAGTATTTGACAATCTGAACACAAACTTTGTCTGAACCTGTTCAGTGGCAGTGGAAAACAGCCTAATGTAATTTTTACCTAATATGTGAATATATTTAATTTTTTTTCTAAGTAGCATTTGGAGCTTTACAGCTCTCCAATTTCATGCCTACAGTAAGCCCTGGGGATCACACCTTAGTGACAGGTTCTGGAGAAGTAAATTTGTTTAGAGAGTAGTAAGACTTACATGTTTAGCTTTTCAAGAGGTTACTTGCTCAAGCATGTTGTTCAATGATACACTGAGCCAGTTTTTCACTGAATTAAAAAACTGACTTAAAACTAGTCACTTTTGATAGAAATATGTCAGATAAAGTAATGAGCAAGATCAACATGTTTCCCACTCTTCTCTTCCTTTTGCTAATATAATTTTTTTTTTTTTAACATTCTGATTTTTGCCCAAAAGATGATAAAATGTGCTAATTAAAGCTTAAAATATACCATCATAAAGAGGGAAATTTAAAACTTGCTGACGAAATCCTGGTCTATCTTCTTCCCCTTGCTTACAGAGAGAGGGTGAGCTTTAGAAGAGCCAGGGGAAGGTAAAAACTTCTGCAACAGATAAAATACTTCTGTAGCATAAGTAACATTAATGGGAAAAGGGAACACTAAAGTAATTTGGAGGGTATTGCTTTTCATATTAATGAAATTGTGAGATAGTTTTATTTTTGGGTTGTTTTCTTGTTTTGTTTTGGGGGGGTGGTTTGTTTGGTTTTTTGTTTGTTTGCTTTAAATAAATGTGGGGGGTGGGGTGGTGCGGAAAAAAGGATGGAGGCAACGTGTCTTGAACCAGAAAGCCGCACATACTGTTGTAGGAAGGCTCTACTAACTACCTGTACAAGAAGTTTCTACAGGTTTCAGTATAGGCCCTGCTCTGCAGTACCAAGTATCAGTTAGGAACTTGCAATACATTGGATTGTAACTCTTGTTGCCTGGTTAGATGTCTTCTATGCGCTTGCTACGCGTACTGAAGCAAAACACCAATGCTGTAGAAGAAATGATCAGAATTTTTTAGTGTAGTGCAATGGTTTGATGTAGTGGGAGGAGTTCAGTGTGGAGTTGAACCTGAAAGCATTTCCATTGTTTCAGACTTTTCCAAGGTCTTGCTGGGAAGAGCCTCACAGTAATCTTGAACTCATTACATGCTTTGCTAGATAAGCATTGAGAAACTATGAAAAGGAACTTAACAATTCACAAAATAAGTGAGCCCTTTTTGCTAATGACACTTAGGTATCTGAGTCTGTTGACGACTTACAGCAGGCATGGATCTATGTTTTTTTTTTTTTTTCCTCTTGAGTCTGAAAGTGCTTTTACTAGCAAATACTATTCCTTTGTAACTTAGAACCTGGAGTATTAGTCATACTTTCAGAAATGGAAATTAGATTAGCTTCAGATGGGTACAATGAATTATAATTATCAATAAAACAAACCTTTCCTTGAGGGTCGCTGTTCCAAGCGACATCATCTTGTATCTTTTCAAAAGGAGTTTTGCATCACTGTAGCCCCTGCTGTCCCTTGCTTTTAGGGGTAACAAGGAAGGAAAAGAGAAGTATACAAGCTTGCTCTCAACTTACAGTCCAAACAAGTGGAGACAGAGTAACACAACAGGATCACTGTTATTTTAAGGCCTTTGAATAGCCTTTGGTAATTGAAGTTCCTTTGTGGTAGGTTATAGAATGGAAGAAACTCCTGTCAAGAGCAGCTTTTCCACTTCACTGAAACCTTCACATTGGTATGATGTGCTTCTTGCTTACAATAGTCTTGCATGGTAAGGCTGCTTGTAAAGGTCTGGGTATACAGATCCACATTCAGCGTTGTGATAAGGCTATTGTGATAAGGTAGGGGGAAGACTGATAAGCATAAAATGCACATGGAGGGAAAGACTTCTACCCTAGTCAAAGATGAATGCACTTACCGTTTCAGCACTGCCCAAACAATGTAATGACTGTCCTATGGTTGAAGGAATCTGAATGCTGTTGTTACAATTCATTTTCCAGCTCCATTGAGAAGGGGGTGTTTGTGTGTGTAAAATGCATAAAATGTGCAGTATTTTGGGATTAATTCACTAGAAATGATTAGTCCTAGACAAGGCCATGAAACTAATACTAACAGGATTATTATGATCTGAGACTACCAAGAAGAATGCTATGAACGTCATAGCCTACAAAAGGGCCTCCCTTTCCCCTGCTGAAACACTACTCAAAAGTACAGTATTTCATACCTGTGACCATTCAGCTAAAAAAAATCTAAAAAAAGAATACAGACAGCTGCAGGGGGAAAAAAAAAAAAAGTTTGCAAGCCTTACTGTCTTTTCTAATTATTTTCTGTAAAGTAGCAAAATACTCCAGATTCTTTCCTTTTTGTCACTTCTCTTGTGTACCTGTTCTTCATCTGAAAGCTTTTGAGTCATTTAAGAGATTCCCACACTTAAAGAAGCAATCAGTTTTGGGACAGATTCCAAGAGTTAACTGGTCAAAATGGAACTGAAAACCAAAAAAATATGTGCACTGCTTTAATAATTCAGAATCTTTCTTCCATACAGTAACTTATTAATGAATTTTGTCAACAATTTTTTTTACAACATTACTGCATAGCATTTATTACTATATAGAAGTTATTTCCAGGTAACTTGTTTTATTTAGTTCAAACCCTGTATTAATAAGAAGCTGAAAAATTGGCTGAGGATCAGCTAAGGATTGAAGACAGAACTCTAGCTTTGAACAGAAACACAAGTATTTTCACAGGTTGTAGAAAATGCAGTATTCAATATCTTTGCCTTATTCTGATTTAGGTGTGAGAGGGGGAAACATCCTATCTATACCTGTATTATTATCAGTTCTGTACGAAATAGGCTCTTGGCATGAAATACTGAGCTACGTGGAGGACAGCTCTCAGAAAATTATCAATGCTGGCAAGGGAGCAAGCAGCCATTTTAGGTGAGCAAAAAATAGCTTAATGATTTGATTTTATTTTGATTTATTAGAGTATAATCATCACACAATTATGTTATTTATTATAATGATTATTATAATCATCAAACAATGAGTTATTACTGGGAACCAAGTATCTAAAAAGAAAATAATAATCATCAACTAATCAACTGAGTCCATCATGGACATTTACCCGTAATGCAGATTAATTCACTGGCTGTAAAAATACAGGAGCACAGGTACAGAGAAGTCTGAATAAAACTTTTTAATGTACTCCAAAATCCCACTTCTAATGGCAATTTTCAAATAGCATAACAAAAATAAAAAAGCAAGCATATTCAAATAACTTTCAGTTCTTTCCAGTAGAACCAAAGCCACCTTCACCACGTTCTGTGTCATCTAGAGCCTGAAAGACATCAATTATTAAATTAGTGCCTTAATTTGCCTTTTATTTCTTTACAACAGATATTGTCTATCATAGAGGAAGGTACATTTACTTGTAATAGCTGCAATTGAGAAAATAATCAAAAAGAGAGATTTTAGAATACCTTTAGTACAAGTTTAAACAAATCCCAGACTGAGACACAACTATTTCTAGTATAGTGTGAAGTTTAAGTATCTTTAAACTGAAAATTAAATAAAAAAAAAAAAAATTTAAATCCACACAAATGCATCCAAAGCATCAAGACTTTTATTCAGGCAGCAATGCTACTATTCAGTTTTAACACTGGAAGTATTTTTATAGCCGAGTATTTATGAATACCACCCAGAAATTTCAGCTCATATGTAACTATCTTAAACTACTAACTATTGAAAATAGCAGAAATATTTTCTTCTGGCAACTTACTTGAACTTCTTCTAGCTCAGGATAGCAAATGCGTTCACAGATGAGCTGAGCAATCCTGTCACCTTTTTTAACTGCAAGGAAGTTAAACTATTATTAGTTCCCTCAAAAAAAAAAAAAGTGAACAATCAACTCTGATACTCTTGAAAGTATCAGAATGTACTAAAGTGTGAACACTTACTTGAAACATAGTTATGCAGATATTAATAGTCTCACAAAAATTCAGGCTGAGGTAAACTTGTGCTTAGTCCTTTTAAAGGTAAAGTTCCAGCAGCAGTACCAGCTCGAGGCAGCTCCCCTCATTCCTGCTGCCATACTGTGACATCTTAAGTGTCATCATACATAAGTACTGCAGAGGTGGAGACATCTGTATATATAATGTGGCTCCTTTTGTGAACTAGACCCAGAAATTGATTTCTCTAGGGGAAAATCTCCAAACTGATAAACAAAATTTCTGATTAGAACCCAGACTTGTTCACAAAACTTCCATAAGAAGCTTGTGCCAAGAAGTTGCAGGAAAGACTATGAAAACATTGGCAATATGTAACTGGTACCAGAGGCTTAAAACCCACTGCTTGCAGAGACAGCACCATTAAGGGAGAATCATATCCTTATTACTCAGGTTTTCCATCATACTGGAGAAATTTTTATCTCAAGTATGACTTGGACACATCTTGGTTTTTTGGGGGATTGGTTTGTTTGTTTAGGGTGGTTTTGGTTTTGTGTTGTGGTTTTTTTGGTTTTTTTTTTTTTCAGTGCAAGGAAGAGACAATACAAAGTTGCACTTCAGCACAACTGATTAATCTAAACCTTAGCTAAGTGTGTGGGGTGTTGTGCTTTGGGGTTTTTTTTTTTGGTTTGGTCTTGTGTTGGTGGTATGTTTTGTGGGTTTTGGTTTCTTCTTCACACGTTGCCTAATTTGCTAGGAATGGAACCTTTTTGTGTTTCCTTGAGAGAACACTGTTGGGTTTCCATATTTTTGTTAATTGTAAGAAGAAAAATGTTCTCGGTTAATTTCAACTTTTCATAGACTTAAATAAATAAATAAATGCCATTTCTCATTTCCAGTCAGATGGCTGAAAGCTGGCTCTGCAAAGCTTAACACATACCTTCAAAATTCTCCTTCCCAAAGTTGAAAAGTACCACACCAACATTTCCCCTGTAATCCTCATCAATAACACCAGCTGTCACAAGAAAGAATTGAGAGGGATATCCAGTTAATAAATGTTGGCAGTATATTAGGTAAGGGCTAGATTAGTAGATGATTGCAGTATCTCGTATCGACATCCTTTAGGCTACTCATGCACAATGAGACTATATATAGATGAAAATACTGACATACCTAAAAATGCTAATCAATCTTGTAAAAAGAACTGAAAACCATTGCATACCAAGAAGTCTTACCACTGTACTCCTAGTTTTAGTTGTAATACCTTATCTGAAATCATGACAGCTGGGCCCAATTCAGGCTCCATTTGTTCTGCTAACTTCAGCTTTTTGAGTGTCAAGCAAAAATTGGTTCTTAACTCTTTAACATTTTGAGAGCTGTGGATTTGCAGAGATCCTAATTGCTTATCTCAGGCAGGGTAACAGAACTCAAGCGTTAAGGAATTGACTGTCATTCAGCTACATTCAAGCTGCAAATAGTGTAAAACAAGCTTGCTCTTATATTTTGTGTAACTGTATTAACTACGTATTTTGGGAGATTATCTACCAATACACATTAAAATAAACAGATTCTGCTGCTTTGGGGGTTTTCTCTCAGATAGAGGAATTGTATTTCTAGTAGAAAAACAGAGTATTGCCTTGCTTGTGGACAAAGTATGTGTTTTGAAATCTATTTGCAGAAATAATTCAAATACTAAAATTACATATTCTGTCACTCCAAGACATTCCCACTCTCAAATACTATCTTTAGACACTATAAACATCAGAGGAAATTGTAGTATGGAGTTTTAATGTTGAACCACAATGTACACACTTAAAAATCCTCACCAGTTTTATATTTTTTTGTTGTTGTTGTCTCCTAGTTTCTTCAGCTGTGTAACAGTATTGCAGTACATATATGGCCTAGAGTTACTGCACTAATTCTAGTGTGGAAAAGGTATTTGTACAGCTCTCTTTCCCTTGTCACGTTATGGGTTAATCCAATTGCATTTCTGAATAGCTTCCTAATTAAGGGGTTAGTAACACTGGGAGTATCCCAGTGGATCTGCAAATTCTGAAAAACATAGAGTTCTGCAGTTAACTTGCTGGTATTTAATCCCATGCGATAGCTTAAAGGGACCTTTGTTACAGAGCGCTGTCAAAAGATAGCTAACGAGCGCTGGACAACTAGTTTGCTCTGTTTTATACCATAGTGGACACTGAGTCTGTGCTAAAAAGAGGTGCATTACAAAGAGAGATTCAACAAACTTGTAATGGGCAGCACAAATAATTTTAAGCATCATTCAAGTTCTGTAGTCAGTTGCTTGTAACTTTGGTTCACAAGTCAATCAATTGGAGAGGTGAAAGTGAGAATTCATATTTGGCAGATAAAATTATGTACATACGCTCATAAATGCATATAAAAAGATCATTAGCTCTTTCGATAAATTCTTAATTTGACAAACCATTCTCAAGTGTTTCTGTGCAGCTAAAGCAACATTGTTCTAGACGGTATGCTGGGATCGATACTGCCATGCATTAGAGATGGACAATGGAATTTGCTAATTTAACATCCTAAGAGCTGGTTTTATTTCTGTTACGATGCAGTATTCTGCTCTGATAAAACAATACTCAAAACTGATTACTACAGATTAATAATTCTATTTAAATGGAGATTATGCATTTATATGTATAAAGTGTATAAATTAAAGTAGCGTGGTCAGGTGCAACATGCAAGAAAACTCTTGCAGGTCACATTTTTGCTGCGCTTGTCTGAACAAAATCTGAAGAAATGCTTCTTCCTTAAAAGCATACCCGATGCAAGCACAGCTTGCAATTAAGAGCTGATGTTAATGTATTAGGAAAATGACATTTCAAAGTATGCTTTGTGGCCAAAACAATTAGTCTAATGCTTTTGCTGAGTGACTGAAAACACTGTCGAAGCCATGATAATTTCAAATTCTATTGTGAAATGAATTCCCTACCAATCACTTTAAATGTATTACACCTCCGCTGATAGAGTCTTACGGAATTTAACTGCCATGTAGATTCTGAGTTCAAACAACGCTACTTGTATCAAAAAAATGTGATCCCTGGAAGATACAGGACAATATGACCCAGGTGGTCAGTTTTCCTTCTGTAAAGGGTCCAAACTCACTCTACGTAACAGGATGTACTGGCAAAACATATTAACATCCTTGGTGTTCTTCTGGAACACCAAGTTGCAATAATTACATACACTGCTGAGGATTAAGGCACTCTTCTAAATTATGCGTATTGGGTGGAAAACATCTAAGTCATTTTGGGAAAAATCATGCATTGGAATTGGCAGCTTGACATTCTATATCTTGTTCTGTCAGAAGTCTGGGATGTCACTTGTTGGGAAAGCATCCACATCTAGCAGATGTGAATTCTGAACATATTCTTGCATGATCCCAATTTTTCTCCCTAACCTCTAGGACTTCTGGCAATGTATTTTTAATTAAATGAATAATGCCCTTGTTGTGACAAAAGTGCTTCTGCAGGACAAGTCGAAATTATGTGAGAATTGGTTTGGTTTTGTTTTGTGGTGTTTTTTTTGTTTTGTTTTGTTTTTTTTGGTTTTTGTTTTTTTATTAACAGCCAGTAATAGTTTTTACTCATTGTTTGTCAACTGTCAGCCCTCTTAAAATCTGAACATAGGTCATCCTGATAAGCACTTCCTTCTGTTTTTTCCTAGTGTAACTTTCAGAGTGAAAAGACAGAGCATATGTATTCTTTTTTTTCATATAAACAAAACCTCCATGTCTTAAATGTATCACTGTAAAGAATGACACTATAGTAGACCATGTGTAACACAGAAACTCATAAGGTTGTAGAGAATCTTTGATTCCCGTCTTAGTGCTCTTTTCTGTGTTACTCAGCAACACTTAAAAAACCCTCAATGTAACAGACAGGCAAGAATCAAGTTATATTTAAGCCTGACACAGCTGGCACAGATGTTGCCCTTTAACCTCCGACATCAGAACTGTATCACAGGCACAGCCATATTTTGATGTGCCATGAAGTAGTTCTGCAGCAGCTCTATATTATACTGGGAATTGCTTTGTTTATGGCTGCTTGGCATTAGAAAGAGAAGGATTCCTGGAGTTCCTCACCTCTAAGCCAAGCCTATAAGTAAGTAAAGGCTGAGTACCAACTGTTCTATGTAGTTTCTCTTTTTCAATGCTGGGAGCAGGGGGAAACAAACAACAAAACAAAACAAGAAGAAAGCCCAAAAACCTAGCAAGAAGGAAGATACTTCAACTTTTCAGCACTTTCCTTGTCAACTTCCATTATGACTCAAATTATAATATGCTTGCAAAAAATGTGCTTTAAACAATCCAGTACTTTTGAAGATACCCATTAGATGCTTTTTTTTTTTTTTTAGTATTATTACATCATAAATTTAGGGGTTTTTTGGTTCTTTTACTACAAATTAGTGCCAGAAACCCCAATTGCTTAGGTGTTTGAGGCAGAAAATGTTTTAACTTACAACTGTATTCTTGTCCAATTAGAAGAAAGTAACACGTTTAGTCTTAGTTAAATTGCTGTGGATACAGCTGTGCTCAGAATAACTCCTCAGTACTCTCAGAGGTGAGAGCTGTGCAATGTAGATGTCATTTTATAAAACAAAGCTAAGAGAATCTGCCCGTGTTCTGATCAGCCCTGTTGCAAAACTGGAATTGAACTTTCAGTGTCAGTTACTTCATGTTACAGTTATGGGGATGTAGTAAAAAGTCAGTGAGACTTTCATGAAGGCTTCTGATTATAGATATGCCTGTAATAATTGTTATTGAAGAGGCATCTGTGAATTTTTAATCAAGCTTAAAGAAAACTTCAAAATATTTTTAAAAACTAGCCTGTTCAAAACAAATCTGTTGCTAGTACTGAAAAAGAAAACAAAAAACAAACCCAACAGTAAAGACTTGTAGAAAGTAGGATTTTAGTTTTCTTTCAAAAGACTTTGAATTGTTAAGTCAAAGTACAAAGTTATGAATTTAAATTTAATTTGCTTTACAAAATCTACTCTTACTGATGAAAATGTAACAAACTAAAGCTTTTTTCATCTTAATAACCACTTATATCCACAGTAATGGTGTGTTCCAGTGCTTTCTATCATTCTTTTTGAATATCATTCTTGGTGTAAAAGAATATTTGTATGTTATTGATTTAATTAATTCAGATGTTACACTAGCCTAGATATTTAGTCAAAATGGAGAAAGCAGAATGTAAAAAAAAAAAAAAAAAAAAAATTTAAAAACATCTTTAAAGATTAAGCTAAAAAGTAATTTCTATGCCAGGCATTGCCTACAGAAGTACAATATGGTTATTATTTTTTAAAATATGTAATATTTTTATAGTTCAGCGGGTTTAAAAATAATTATGATGCACTAGCTCTCTGAGGTATTATCCAGTTATCTCCTTTTACCAGACTGCCAATGAAGCTAGCATTATTTATTTACACATATTAAAATGTAAAATGAAGGCACTTCTGCAATTAAGATTTACAAAGTCTTAGTAAAAAGAACAAAAGTCTTACCACCAACATCTATGAAGTGCTTTGCAGCTAAACCAGAACGTGGTGCTAGAAAACAAGAATTTTTTTTGTAAGTATAATCATTTATTTCCTAAAACTCTTACAGAGTATTTATAGGTCTCTGTTTGCAGATTTGTGATAGCAAGAACGGTTTCCACAGTCTTTCTAAAATAAACATGATTTTACAGGAACTACTGTAAGTGTTAATGTATACATTAAATGAAATAACAGCTGTTACAGGCTATAATAAAATTGCAATCTTTAAGTCATATAAGCATATCTTTGTGTAGAAAACCCAACTGCAGAGTAGGTCTCTCCAAAGAGGGCAACCAGGGCAGACAACGACTATCTAATCTCATTTTGGCGGCTAAAACTGGTTTGGAATAATCTCAAAAGACTACTGGGTCAATACATTCAGGTTCCAGTGGAAACTTTTTTACTTATCTTGGCCTACTTTGATGAGGCAATAATGTGTTACTCTCTTCAAAGTTGTCTTTGTCTGGGATAAGAGAAATGCACACACATTCTCCCCTTTTAGATGAAAAGGCACAGCAAATTCTGATCATGCTCTTCCACTGGTGTGGCTACAGCTTTTTTTTTATTTTAAAAATTTACATACAATTCAGAAAATGAATGTGCAAAACACAACAAAACGTACAAGTTCTCTCAAGTATTCTGTCACAAAAAGTAGTAAATTCTACTACAGTAGTAGTCTTACTGTGGTAGTATTCTTACTCTTGCTGGATGCTTTTAAACATCCAGGGGTGTATTTTTTTATGTCCCCATCACCTATGAATTCTGAAACTGCAGAGAAATAATAAACTACTACATAGCAAATATATGTGTGTATAGAGCATGAAAAATTTTGCTGTCTTTTGGTCACTTGACATACACTGAGCCTCAAACGTATTTAACAAGATGTGTCTATTACAAGGTTTAATAAATCAAACAGCCATGTGACACCTCTGTGTATACTAATTCTGAAAGCAACGGCAGAATCTAGATGTGAAGATGGCACCAAACCTGTTCTGCAGTGACTGTGCAGCCTTTTTTTTATGGCTGGTTTCCTTACCTACTCTGCCATAGCATCCGGAAGGAAGTGCAATTTGAATATCTGTTTTCACTACAGCCTTGTCCATGGGTGGTATCACACAGTCATAGGCACTACATTAAAGAAAGAAACAGTAGTTTATTAGAATATTCTGACATTTTTCTTCTCTGTAACTTAAGGTACAGAATTATTCTTGCTGGGAATTTATACCATGGAATTTATACAAGAAATATTTACATGTTTTAAAAAATCTAATGCAGATGCTAAAACACAGGATAATCTCATTTTGAGGGTGCTGTCTTAAGATCTCGTTGTGTCACTTGAACACCATAGATTGCTAGTTTTAAATATTTTTTTAACTGGTAAAACAGACAAAAATGTCTAAGTTTAAATTAACCATTAGCTGAAGGGGGTTGTGCAATTTTTGTGCAAAAGCAGAAACTGTAAGGATAATACCCTCTTCTGATTAAGATTTCTACAGCAGATGAACTAGTCCTAATCAAAAATAATAATCTATTGAGTTAAATTTTAGGCAATAAGGGCTTTTTTTTTTATTTTTGAGCAGGTAAAAAGTTCACGATTCACATGATTCTGTTAGTAACTGCAACCTAGATTTTAAAGAACTTTCTGAAGCTACCCAAGTGGAGGCTTAATGAAAGGCAGTGGTGACAATATCACAGTGAGACTGTTTCCTTCTTTAAGGCAAACATATCTTGGCCTTGATGAAGAACTGCTTTTTGAACATGGGAAAGCACCGAGAGATTTTTTTTGTGAAATGGCCTTTTTCTGGATGCACTGCTGGAACAAGAACAAACACAGGGTAAGGCAAAATGAATACAAAGTCTAAATGTCAAGTGTTGTAAAGCAAAGCTTCAGGAAGGAAGTCAGGCAGGCAAAGGAAGAAAAAGATAGGCTGATTATTCAAATACTGAAAAAGGGAAGGTAGAAGAGGTTGCAGTGGAGTTCAGGTATACCGAGTATTTGATTACAGAAACACTACACAACCAACCACAAGCTTAGCTATAGCTACTCCTTTGAGCAGTGGCTATTATCAGTTCAAGCAAGCAAAAAGCCTCCTCTGTACAGCTTCCCCCCATCGTTTCCAGCTAGGAGCATTATCAAACTTCATTTGGTAGGCAGCAGCCAAGTGGAAAGCAGAAAAGCATAAGCACAGACACGGAAGGCCCCCCTGCACTGCCATTTTCTTCTTTCAATAGGAAGGCACCTGGTCAAGGCTGGTACCACAGCAATGCAAGCTGATGTGTCAAGCCTGACTTTTGGCTAAGGGCTGCATCCCTACTCGAGGACTGTCACAGACCTCGAGAACTGAAGGGAGGGGGATGGAGGGGCAAGGGAGCTAACGAACAGGCCAGCTCTAGTCGCCTCTTCTGCAGGGCCGGGGGGGCTCTCCGGGCAGTTCGGCATGAAAACCTGCCCCCCGAGGGCCCTCTCCGCGGGAGGGAAAGGGCCGAACCAGGGCGGGGCGCGGGCTCCTTTGCCGCATGGGGTACCCTCACCTGTACAGATCGTAGCCTGCAGCCCGAGCAGAGCCCCTAGAGGGGGCGGAGGCGTTCTTAGACAGCTTAGTGAAGCGGAGCCGTGGAGTGGGCTCCTCAGGCACGGAGCCCTTCTGCCTCTTGTTCGGGGATGGCTGTGGGACGGACTCGGAGGAGGGCATCGCTGAGCGGGGACGGGAAAGAGAGAGAAACGCGCCGTGAGGTAGGGAAAAGCCCGCGAAAACCGGCACGGCCCATTGAATGCGGAAACGGAGGGGTAAATCGCTCCATCCCATCCCCCGCCGCTCTCTGGGCGGCGCACCCTCTCCACCCCTCTCCGGTGAGAGTGGCCTCGCCCGGCTCTTCCTAAACGCCCCAGCTTCCCTGGGCCCTCACTGAGGGCCTCTCGCGGCGCTGCTGCTTGCCCCGCGGCTGCGGGCGGTACTCGGCGCCCCGTAGCTCCTCCTGGTCGCGGCTGGGCGGCCCCGGAGGAGCAGGGCTGCAGCGCGGCTGGACGGTATTGGCTCTCCCCCAGCCCCCAAGCTGTCTGCTTACTACGCCCGCAGGGGTGCAACAGCTGCGGGAAGCGCCTGGCCAGCATGGCGCCGTCACTGTCTGAGGAGCGTGCTGCCGCCAAGCCGCCCGGTGCTCCCTGCCGCTGTCCGGTGTAACGGGCTCCTGGGGCGCAGACGGAGGGCCGTGGCCCTCCTTTCCCCCCCCAGATGGGGTCTACCTGCCATGAGACGCAGCGCAGCCTCTGAGCTAGCGGCCTGGCGCCGCGGGTCTCCGCGGGGCGCGGCGGCGGCCGTGCCGCTGAGGGCGGCCGGACCCCGCGGAGCGCTTGGTGTTGCCGGGGGACGCGATGGCGGCCGCACGGCCGGCGGCGGGTGGAGCCCGGGTGCCCGGGCTGCGCTGGGGAGCTGGGGCTGGAGCGCGGAGGCGCCTGGCAGCTGGGACGTGGCCTGTTACAGCTCCCTCAGGGGCATCCCCCACGTCCCCCCGTTCCCAGGCTGCACAGCAAGCGTGGCCGCTCCCCGGTGCAGCGTAGCGGCGGTCCGGGCGTGCGTACTTCTGCACATCATCTGTAGCCTCCTGCAGAAACCAGCAGGCGGTACAGGAGCGTTTGCATTATGAAAGAACAACCGCGTCCTTTCCTTGAGGACGTAGATAGGAAAACTTCTCAATGCTCCGCTTGTCTTGTTCTGTCTCAGAGCAGAATACTTTTATGACTTCACCATCTTTGATTTTGATATTCTTTGCCCTCTTTCGCCATCCCGTCTATCAAAGACTTCCCTAAGTCCCCCGTAGTTCTCTGTGCTGGGGGCTGACAGGAGTACCCACTGGATTCATGGTTGCAAAACTTGGCCTTGACCACTGTGATGGGTGACTTCTCCACTGTGCGAAATGGCTACAGACTGTTGGGATTTCTGCTTGCTGGTCTAAATTTTGTCAACTGTTCTTTGTTACTTTTTTTTAAAGATTAAAATATATGTGTATGTGATTGTTTCCTTGCTATGTTGTAAATGCAGACAGATGGCAGTGAAACCATTGCTACACATTGCACTGCAATTGTGAAAAATGTTTTGAAAACTTTCTTTTACTGCTGTTCAACACTCCAGTCTTAATAGTGTGCCCTGTTTGATAAAACTTGAATTCTTATAAACTTCCAATTTGTGGATAACTTACATTTGAAGTCATAAACATTCTGAGTAACTTTTGCACATAGATCTGTGATACATACCCAATCTCATTCAAACGAATCATGAATTATAAGTACTTATTTATACTAGCAAAACTTTATAGAGGTTACACCTGTATCATGCATTGTAGTGCAGATAAAATAATAACTTCATTAATGACCTGGCTCACTGAGGCAGGCTGGGTTCTAAATTTTGTCAAAGGTAGCCTGCAAGTCCATGAATAGGAAGACTCATCCAAACATCTCATCAAGGAGAAAGGTCACAGCCAAGTGACACTTTTTTTTCCCCAGATCTTTACAAGGAAGAAAAAAAAGCCAAACAAACCTGCTTGAAGTCTGGGCAAGTTTGCCTTGGTCCTAGGAATGTGCTGTTCGCTCTGTAGGTAAACAGTCAGTTGGTCAATATTCCTGCATTGCTGATTGCTGATTAGGGCGGCTCTCTATTGGGCATTTCCACCTGACTTTGAAAAACAATAGTGAGATAAACTGAAATTATCTGCCTTTTACCTAGATTGAGAGTAGGAGGGGAGGCTGCTTTGCTTTACACAGAAAGAAACAGAGTTTCTTTCAGGGCTAATAATCCATAAAATTCTCTGCACTGAAGAGAAGTGGGGGTGTTGGAATGAGCATTTTTATTAGAAGAAAACTGGCTTTGAAAGAGAGATTCTCCATTCTAGTCATGCTTAGAACAGCTGTCTCCCTCTTAGTGATTAAGCTTTGTATTTTAAAAGGCTGCTGTGAGGGTGTTTATTTATAATGAGGCTCTATTTTGCTTGTGTGATTTGCTGTACAGTGTGGGGGCTGTGGAATTTTGCCATCACTTTTTACTCTGTTCCAGAGCAACCTTAGTGCTTTATTAACTGAATTTCCTCTGATGAAATTCCAGAAATGGCGTGACTGTGGTTTATTGCTCGTTACTTGTGGAGACTGTGAGTTAAACCTTGCTGTGTTTGTCATTGCACTGGCACAACTATGTCTTCCATTTTTCCTAGCAGTGGAGGCCAGTGCGAGATGTTCCCCCAGCAACACTGGCCATGCAGCCTCTATGGGCTGTGTATCTGCCACGGGGCTGTACCAAGCAGGTACCAGAATGACTAGATGTTTAACAGTGGTCTGAAGGATTCTGAACTACAGTTACAAACCCTTGCCTTTCCTCACCTGTAACTTGAGGGCTGAGTCACTCCCTTAGCAAACAGCTGCAGCTCACAATGAAGGGTTTATTGCCTTTCTGACAAAAGGTACAATCAGGTGTCAGGGGAGAGAGAGCAGGAGCTTGGAGGCATCCTCAGTTACTTGTTGAGTCCAATGACAGGTGGCCAGAGCTAGCAGCTTGGGGGAGATCACTGAACTTCAAGCTGCAGAGTCTGAGGGTTACTCAAATTCTGTTCTCCCAGTTTGCACAGAGGGGACAGTTATGGAGAGTTAAATGAGTTAGTAATAGCTAAAGCTCTGTAGCTGCTTGCCCCATATCTACAACTTCAGTGTTAACTCATGTTACCTGTTGCTGTGTCTATTACGTGTGAACTACTAATCAGTTGTGTAAACCGCTTTTGTCTTGAAGAAAATCTTGAAATACCACATGGAATCATAGAAAAAGAGGGAAAAGATGAGGAACGTCCAGGTTTTCTGAGAATGAAGGGCAGCCTGTCATATTTTGCCTAACCAGGAAAGTTTTAGGTAGGACTTTTCAAATATGTAATAAAAATGGCAGGGGTTAAATACTGGCAAAATTTACTATGCATCTGGCTGGAGCTTTGTACTTTGTGATAATGATGATTAAGTGGAAAACTCCTTTGGGTGTGAAGTATGATAGCAGTGTGTGTTTTGCACTATGTGGCTCTAGCATTGGCAGCTGTTTATTTTCAGAATGTGATGCCTTTTTGTCTAGGTAGCTTTTCTACTTGTGCTATTGGGTTGTCCCCACCCTCCCAAACTAATCGCTGGTGGGGACTGAAAATCTACAGAAAGGCATGTTGGAAGAAGGCTGTTCTGGAGGGTTAGAGGGGGACACCTATTACAGTTCCTAAACGCTGTGCCCTAGGCTTATGTGTTCAAGGTGGGTAACTTGCCGGTGGTTGTAAAAAGATTTAAGAAAAATGTATTCTCTGTACCATGATGAAATGCCTTCTGTGGTACCTGTTGGAGCTCCACTAACACTGGGAGGGAAAGGCAAGATTCACTGATGAGAGGAGCGATAGTGGATCATTTTAACAGGCCCTTAGGCACAAGCTTAGCTGTGCAGGATTCTTTTCTGAAGAAGACTCAAAATATTCTTTGTTCTTCTTTCATTGCAGGGGTATTTTCACACTTTAATGTATCTGCTCACCTTACCTATGCTTCCTTTTGTTTTGTCTGATCAAATCAACCTTAAGTTACATAAACCTGCATAGCTGGTAGTGTGATATAAGTTCAAAATGTGCTAGACAGCTTTAGAGCCATATTTTTTCTAGATATGTCAAACTTGTAATTAGAATGCAGTTACTAACATGGCGATTAAAATTCAGCAGTTGTTTTTTGCATGATTTATATAAAAGAGGAAGCGTCTGTTACAAAATGGGAAGAGGAGTTAGGTGGACTAAGAAAATATCAAAATTGCAATTTAAGGTAGTTCATAATTAGTATGCTCTACAAATTGATTGTGCACACAGTTCAGAAATCAGGGTGAGGAACAAGAAATGGAAGCTCCCTGGAAACTGATGTGTTTAATTTACTTGTGAATTTGTGGAAATAACACTTTCAGGTAGTTAAATGGCTAGGGTTTGTGCTGTTCATTATAAAGCCCGTAACGTTGTGTGAATATATCTAATTAATCACTGTAGTCGTGGCAAGGAGTTTTACAGAGATATGTGTTAGTTTTTGATGGCTGTTCATGGTTTGAAGCATACCTCCTGGGGTTTATTGTTGTAGTGCCCGCAGTGCTGTGTTTGTGAAGAAGTGTGAATAGTATGGGAAGTGCCATTGCTGGTTCATATTGCGCTCCTTCTCTTTTTGGATCTGCTTATGTCCCCCAGATCAGTTTGGGGCACTGTTCCCTCATGTATGTTCTCAGTGTAGATTGAGAATTCCAGTATTTGTGAATATTTAGGAAACAATCTCCACTCATGTAGGGAATTGAAGGTCTTAATGCGGGTGTGTAATTCCCCTGGGTCCTTCCGTAGATTGTGATAAGGAAAACACTTAGAAAAGCCTCCCTAAGAGTGCTGTGTGGTTTGGGTTTTTTGTTTGGTTTGTTTAGTTGGTCAGTTTTTTGCGTGTTGTTTGTTGGGGTTTTTTTTTCTTCCAGATTATACCTGTTTGGTCTCTGAAGTGAGGTGGAAAAGATAGTGGCCATTGCAATTCTAGAAAGGTGGAAGGACCTGACAGCATCTAACAAGTGTCTGTATCATTGCTAAAGTCACTGCGAAGGATGAGAATAATCTGTTTTGCAGGTGCTGAATGCGATGTTTGTTTTGCTCAGAGCTGTGCAGGAAGCTTAGTATATCTAGCAAACTCGTATATCTGTGTCATGCAGTTAAACTGCAAAATGTCCTTCGGCCAGGTTATAAATGTGCAAGAAGGAGCGAAAGAAGAACATTATGAGAAAGTATCAGTATTTCATACCCTGGCTTTAATAGATGGAGAAAATAAAACATGGATTATTGGGCTGCATTACCATGTTCTGCTGAATTGCTGCTGTTGAACTTGGAAAAATGTGAATATAAAATATTTGTCATATTTGGAGATGGAGTGCTAGATCCTCTACAAGTTAAATTCTAATAATTCAAGCAAAGATGGAAGTGGAGGCCTGCTTTAAAATAAACATTTAGCAACCTTCAGGGTCCTCTGGCTTTCCTGCTGCTTAGATTTCAGTTGATCTCTGCAAAGGAGTTGCAGAACTACAGTAATTGAATTAGCCACATTCCTTTGTGGTCTTTAAATTATGCTTACACATAGGCTATGGCTTTCTCCATTTAAAAGAGAAGCTGTTTTTATTGACAGTTGAAATTATAAATACTATAATGTTGCAGAATAGAAAATAGAAAAACTACACAATTTATTGGATTTCCTTTATTTTAAGTTAATGTATCATTAATATTATTTAGAAAGTTTGAAAATAAGAGATATTTTATATCAATCAAAATACGAGTCATTCAGCTCAGCTAATGGAAGTTTTTGTTGTTTTCTAATCACATAAATCACTGTATATATTGTCCCAAAGTACAATGTCAGATTGTGTGAACCCTAACATTCAGAGCAAAAATTGTCAGTATACCTAGCATTTTGCTATTTTTTTCTGTGAAATTCACTTAACACATTTAATTGCTGCAATCATACATTCCATTCCATGCCAGAGCTTGAAAATTCATTATCAAGTCTTGTCATATAGTATACATATTTTTATATATGTAACTTGTTTGTCAGTTAATTAGAAGCATTTGAATTAATATAGATTAGCAAAACAATTTAGGCGAAAGCATCTGCTGTAGGCATAGGTCTTAATTTGGCAATATTCTAATTAAACAGCATTGACATATTCTACTTGCATTATATCGGTTGTCTTTGACCTGATGGATATTGTACAGCGTTGGTTTTTTCTCTCTCCCAAAATGGTGCATTTCGTTGTAATCCTCCTGTGTGTCTATCAGTAACTATGACTGCCATTTAAAAAAAGTGTTTGTTTATAGATTTAATGCATTTTGTATTGTAGTTGTTAATTTGGGTTTTCTAGGATAAATATCAAAAGCATTTTCAGTACCTTATAAAATTTGTGGAATTTCTCTGTGTTCAAAATATTTGCTGTCTCCTGTTATATATATGTATATACCTATAGGTAGATTTTCCTTATTTGTCTGTACTGGAGTCTAACACCAGCAGGCACCATTTACATGGTTGTTGGTTTGTTTTGTTTTGTTTGTTTGTTTTTGTCAAACTCTTCACTGTGTTGCTTTGACTTTTTCAAAAATTTTCAATTTAAGTTTTAGATCTGTATATAGAAGAGTATCTGCAAGAAATCATTGCTATTAAAAATGTAGGTGTTCAAATGAAGCAAGGGATATTCTAGGCACTGATGTTGTTCTAAGAATAGAAAGTCAGTACATTTTTGTGGTTGCCCCTGATCATTAAGGTTGGAGGAAGGTTCTTGGAGAGAATTTCTAGCCAAGCCATGTACAGGTAATCAGACACTACTCCTTTCCTTGCCACTGGGAGGCTCCTGCTCAGACAGAGAAAAAAAAAAAAATCATTAACATTATGAACACAGGGATATCCTGATGACATGCATCTTACTAAATATTAAGTAGAAAACATCAACTATTCCTATATGACTCTGAATGTTCCTAATTAGACTACATGATCATTTTAACCTTGTAAAGCACAAAGCTATTATTAGGCCTCAATCTTGCACACACTTGCTCACCTGGTTATGCCATAAATGCAGCTAGCTGTACTCGACATGGGCTGCTTATGGTTGTAACCCTAAACTAGTAAAGAAGCATTTTCAGGGTTGTAAAACCCCAAAATACAGTATGGTTTTCAAAAGGGATAAAAATACAGTAGATACACAGCTTTGCAGTCCATCAGCTTACTTTTTGATCTCTAATTAAGGAGATGGGAGTTTTAAAGTATGGGTCAATTTATGGTAAATATTACCTGATCACCTCTTTTTTGGGAGAATGACTGAACAGAGCTAAAGAGGTTTATCTGTAGATCACAAATACTAATTAATTTATTGAAGCTGTGTATAAAAAATAACTAAAAATTGATTCTGAAAATGGCTGTTTGTTTGTTGGGTTTTTTTTAACTACTAGGAAACATTCATATTCAGTGTGGTCCCAGAGGCATCAGTCCAGATGCAAGTCCTTCGAAAGGTCCTCAAAAGATTCTTTTTGCCCTCAAGGAATTAACACAACTGTTTCTGTTGCTTTAGTCCAGACTCCCTTTACACATTAGATTATTCTCTTAGAACCAAAATCTTGCAACTCACAGGACAATGAGGTTAGCTGCCCTTGAATTCTCTTGCAAGAGTTCATTCAGACGGACTTGGCGGTAACTCTGATTAAAACAGAATGGAGGGAAAAGAAAAAAATCAGTTAGGTTCTGGTGCCTTATGGACTTCTACGCTACCCATTGCCTGTGAGGTTTTCTGCTATTGCTTTGGCAGCATTGAAAGCCAGGTTTGCTCTGTTGTCCAGAGTGACACAGATAGCAAAATAGGAGGCTAAACCATGCTTTGTGCTTAGTATAGCTACGTGGGGGCCAGAGTTGGTCACTGCTGTGTAAGATTTCCTGGGGGTGGGATTATTTTTGTATTGACACGGTATCAGAGCTGTCTCACACATACTTTTTAAGTATTTCTTAGGCTATGGAGTATAGGAACTGTACAGAGCCTCCTTTGTGCTATTGTTTGATGGTGTTTAATATATCAATTTATTATGTGTCCAGCTGCCATACCAGTAGGACTGAACGTCAGTGTATAAATGAGCACTTTGCCAGAAATTCACTTCTTAAACAAAAGACCAGGAGTCTGGAGTAAGACTTAGCTGCTTTATGTGTTGTGTATTTGTATGGACTTCTACAAATTGCCTAAATGGCTGTTACTCTGAGATTCAGCCAAGATTACTCTGTGATTGGGCTCAGGCCCTCAAGGTTTTTATAACCTAACACAAGTCATAGAGAACAAGAGACCAGGGCAGGTTTGTGTACAGGGAGATTTCAGCATAGGCCATAAATGTATCTTAACTGGTCTTAGAAATTATTCTCTCTTTCCCTGGAGAAGGTAAAAAACTAGGTTTATTTCTTCATTCAGACCTTAAATTTGCCTTCTCTACGGAAATTTTGCTGTTCTTTTATGCATGTTATATAGGTAAGAATCCTCATAATTTAGCCAGTTGCTATCTCATGAGAGTCATCCTGTAACATCACCCTTTATCTGTGCTGCCAGATTTTTCTCTCTTGAATTTTAAATGTGTTCTAATGTCCTCTGTAAAATTCCCAGAACTGCCTTACTTCTGAAGATAAGGGGCAGGTGTAAGCTAAACCTTTTGTTGCTGTTTTTATTTTATAGAGAAATTTGATGTTTCATATTGCTGACTGCTTTCACCCTGTGAGGTTTATTCCTGGTTCCTTAGTTAGTGACCTAGACAAGACCAAACTCAACCATGTATTTTTTTCCTATTGTATCTTCGCTGGTTCTGTACACAAGGGTGTATATCTGGGATTATATTGCTGCTGTTGTTTATACTGAGATGTTCTAATTGCTCTGATTCGCAAGTTTTGATGATTTGTGCCAAGAGTACTTCAGAAGTTTTCTGCCTGCAGCTGACTACCGTAACTATGCTGGCTATCAAATCTCTGAAAAGGGTAATACAGTGAGAAGTCAGCCTGCTTCCCAGCTGCTGCAATGGTATAGTGTGTTATCTGAAATCACCATTGATTTCTGCTTATGTTAATATGTCAAGCTGTGACCTTTAGTGGCTTTGAGCTCAGACTCACAATCCTTGCTCTGCTGAGGAAGTTGCCAACACATTTAAAGTGGAAATAACTGAACACTCGGTGCACTCAGGTTAGTCCAAAAGGAACCATAAATAAAACTGCTACATTAATTCTCTATGAGTTCAGGACAGCTTGTCTCTTAAGGGTGGAAGAATTTGCAGTATCCTTTCAGCACAGGCCTGAAGCTGCCTGGTGGTTTGTTGCTGAAAAGGTATGTTCCAACAAAATCAAAGAGCAGCCCAGGCTCTGATTTACCCAATGGATCAGCCAATATCAGCCTTAGTGTGCCCCTGAGCTGTGAGAGCTCCTGTGTTGTAGGCAGATTTAGTCTTCACTCTGCCATTGAGGTAAGAATCCATGTTAAATCTTGCCTTTGGAAAATTTCCTAGAGGTGACTGTAGGGTCTGGATTAATTTCTAAATTTCCTAAAGTGGTGAAGGTTTGGAACTGCACTCTTTAAGAGGTTCAAGTTCTGAAATGGTGGGAGCCATTTAATAAACCTCTCAGCAGATCTTATTAGCTTAGGCTCAGCGCAGGACTGTGTGGCTTCTAGTTCAGAGGTGGTTTTCATCTGTCTGGCTCTGATGTGGGCAGAGCTTCTCATCAGCCTGGAAAACACTGTGTAAAGATGCCAAGGTCTTACAGAGTGCTGAATAATGGCAATCCTAACGCACCTTTGCAGTGCTTGCAATATAAATCCAATTTGGAAATATCAAATACAGGTTTGTACATGTCATGTTTCTAATTCCATATCTGGTATTTCACATTTTCTTACTAATCGCTTTAAACATCTGGAGTGTAAGAAAAGGTACAGATGTAAAAAGGTAGGCAAGGATTTACCTTCTCCTTGAATGCTTCCAGCTCTGCATCTGTAATTTTCCATGGAGTCTCTCGCTTTAATTTCTCAGCAGTTGTTATATCTTTGCAGCTTTCATGGAGGCGATATGGTTCAATCATCTCTTCAAAGAATTTCCAGCTGAAAAAGGAATTACAAAGGAGGCCTTGCTGCAGGGTATGAACTCACTAACTTATTTCAGAGACATTGTGTATGGCAGGCCCCACTGTCTATAACTGTAGCTGACAAACACACAAAATCCTTAACTGTTCTTTGCTACATTGTGCCCCAAGTTATATCTGTGCCATTTCAATATATTTGGGTTGTTTGAGGATAATTAAAAGGTTATTTGAGGATAATTAAACACTGCATTTGGCCTATTATAGTTGCAGAGAATGTTCTGTATTTTCCTGGTTGTAACAAAAATACTGAAATGAATTCTACAGCAACTCCAAACTGTCGCATTTTGGTTACTAATGCTAACAATGAATATGGGTCTCCTCATAAATACTGAGCCTTTATTGTTGTTTTAGCATTAGGTGGAGCAATCATCTGACTGATACAGTTTTACTGTTACAGGTTTAATGAAATGGAGAAACAGGTGATATAAATCTCCCGTGGCAAGGGACTGAAGGCTTTTTCTATATGGGCGCTCAAATTTGCATTCACTTCCCAACTTTTCCACAGATTTTCTCGCTAAATTTCAACTTTTTTTCTTGAAGCTTTTGACTGTCATCATCTGGAAAAGCTTATCATCCTTCTGCACTTCCCTGCTTGCCCCTTTATTGACAGAAGTCTCTGTCATCCTACATAGACCTCAGGGAGTTTCTCTTACATTAGTGTAAATGTATTTCTATGGACACTTTATGCTGACAGGCCTCACTGTGAAGTGAAACAGGAGGCTGGGCACAGGCTGGACTTTGTTATATAGCCAGGAAGTCAAGAGATATGTTAAAGGCTGTCACATGAATCATTTAAGGTTGCTAAGTTGCTAGAGAGTGTGTCAGCACCCTTAGTGTCTGTTTCAGTATGTAAAATAGTGGCAATTCTCTTATTATTAGTGAAAGAAATGGGATGCCAGCTGGGAAAGAGATACAGTGGTCTAGCAAGTGTCTGGCACAATATTCACTTGTTCTGTTCAGATGGAGTGGATGCAGCAAATGTGTGTGGTTTTTTATGTTAATGCCAGACAGAAATTCATTTTGATAGCTTTCATTTATGTGAAATCACTGCACAGTACTGAGGGGGGGAAAAAAAAAAAAAAAGTGTTCCGCACAGTTCTTATAGAATTAAAAATATTAGCTGAGAGATCAAGAGGGCACCGATAAGTGACTTTAGGTATCTACTAATAAAATCTTTATATTCTTTAATTGCATTTCCTAAGTCAAAATCTCCAAAGCACTGTAGAAACACTTGTTAAACTAATACTGGTTTTGCAGTTATGTGTGTGTATAGAAATGGGACATGGAAAGATTAAGAGACTAATCTAAGAT
The DNA here is from genome assembly GCA_024605025.1 of Megaceryle maxima. Classification (NCBI taxonomy): domain Eukaryota; kingdom Metazoa; phylum Chordata; class Aves; order Coraciiformes; family Cerylidae; genus Megaceryle; species Megaceryle maxima. The sequence continues at coordinate 1,877 of JANHGN010019570.1, read as the reverse complement.
TGCACTTGAACTCAGAAAAATGTTTTGGGTGGAGAAGAGGAGCCCTTTGAGTATGAAATAGCTATGGATCTAGTAAGAGGGGAGTAAGGAATGGGATGGAGAGGTGAGAACATTTTAAGAGGACCAAGAGCAATTTTGTGAATTGGGTTAGGATTCAGTTGCTCCTCAAGTGTCCTGCTATATCCTTTTGGCTACATAAAGCAGAAGAAATAGGTGATTTCTATAGAGATATGCTCAAGTCCTTGCTTTCTAAAACATGATTAAAATTATTTTTTTTTCATAGCTAATACAGTTGGAGGTGGAGCTTCTCAAGCACTGTTTTACCAGCTTCCTAACCTCTGCCTAATGGCATTAATTCTGTAGATAACTTAATTATTACAAACATTATATTTGAGTGATAGGGAAGTCTTATAATATTGTCATCATGTCAAAGAACACGTATGCTTATGTTTGGCCAGAAAAATATTAAGTTTATGATTTCATGGTAAAACCTAGAAGACTGAGGTGGCAGAGTTGGTGAGTCTACAAGAGAACTGTGACTGACTGATTCATTTGATGAAAGGAAGTCTATTACAACCTAAATAGATGTGAAAAGCCATCATAAAATGCCTGTTAAATTTAGTGCCTCATAAGTATGGTGTTAATTAATCTTTATTAAAATTAAGTGGTATCATTACAACATAAAGAAAAAGGCTGCCTTAGATTTGTGATTGTTAAAAGATTCTTTTCTTTTTCTTGCACTAGGTACTTAGAAAATGATTGCAATAAAGTGACAGTGTTATTCTTTGTGGTATATTTTGGTTTGGTTTTTTTTAATGCTCAACATAAAAGAAACAAGCTCCTGACAAAAGCTGGCTGCTAAATAATGGATTTTGGTAATGTTTCTTACCTCTCTTTGTTGGGCTTTATATTGATATCACAAATGATATTAATATCAGCAAATTTTATTCTGAATTTGCTTAGAAGTGAAGCCATCCTGAAAACAAAAGAGAGAACATTTTATCACTATATTTGAGTGTCTTGCATCAAAGAGCACTCATAAATGAGTTAAGATATTAAATGCAGTTGTCTCATTATCTTTAACTATATGACAAATTACATTAAATGCTTTAGTGTTGCAGTTTCCAATTACAGAACTGGATTGGTGTGATTGCTGTAGTATAATTCATTTAACTGATGATCGATGAAAATCACAAAAAATGGAAATGAACAGCAGAGGGAAGAGTGTTTACATTTTGGGGAAAAAAATGGTACTTTTAAGTATTTGCAAAGGCTTGAATTATAAAGGAAAAATATTCAATATAGCATAAGACAATTCTCTGATACTTCGAGAAGACTTCTGTTATTCTATAATTATCAGAATTCTGTGCATGGAGCATGTACAACACTGGTAGTGTATTTGTTGGTGAAAATACGGTCTGGAAGATTCATGTACTATACTTACAGAATCTTTTTCATTTATGAATTTATACTGATCTACTCACATGTGGTCATTATGTATTTTCATAAAAGAAAATACTGTACTTTTCTGCCCCACTTCACAGGGAGAGTAGTTTATAGCTTTGTGCTGAGGTTAGAGATGTTTAGTTAGGTTAGTTTCCCTTTGGTTGAAGCTTGTCTGGGAATTTTATTCCCATCCCTACCCTCACCCCATTTCCCAGGTGGTGGTTGTTGTGGTGGTGTTGTGTTGGTGTGGTTGTGGTTTGGGTTTTTTTTTTGGTTGGTTGGTTGTGTTTTTTTTGTTTTGTTTTGGTTTGGTTTTTTTGTTTGTTTGTTTGGGTTTTTTTGTATTTTGTTTTGTTTTGTTGGGGGGGGGGGGTTGGGTTTTTTTGTTTTTTTGTTTCCTTCCTGTGTGTGAGTATGGTTTGGAATTTTAA
>JANHGN010019569.1:6732-24011 GCA_024605025.1 Megaceryle maxima | reverse complement strand
GCGGCGGCACGTGCTGGCGGCCCCGCGCCCACCTGCCGCAGGCCGCGGAGGGGGCGCCGGCGGGCGGGGAGGCCGGGCCCGCCTCCCCCCGCCGCCCCGCCGGGCACCCTGGGCAGCTACAGGTGTTCGCGCCTCCCGGGGGTCCGACCGACCGCCGGTCCCGTCCCGGCGTCTGAGAGGCGGCTTCGGGGGCCGGCTGTCGCCCAGCACAACTCAGTACAACTAAGCGTGCTGATAGGCGTCGACACGGGTCGTTTGATAAGCTCGTGGAAAAAACAGTAACAAAAAAAATCTTCAAAATCCTCGCGGCCGTGCCGAAGCCAGTGAATTGCTCTAACCTGCAGGCCGTGTGTTTTATTTTAACGTTTCTGCTTAGCCGGGATTTCCACCGACTTCTCCGCTTCTGCCTTTCAAGACGTGCTTGCCGGTTAGACAGCAGTTCAGCTGGGACAGCGTTCTTTGGCTCTGGAGTTTGAGTATCCAAAGCGAGATAAATGTAATGGTGGCTTTTCAAGCACAGTAATTAGTTCATTCTCAAGCAACTGACAGCACTTACCTACTTCAGTCAGCCAAGTGTAAACGATGCTGCCTTCGAACTCGGACTTTATTTTGCAGGTCTGTCGGTGTCACACACCGAGGGTTTACAAAATAACGTCCATAGAGCTCCACTTGTACTCCCGTCTTTGAAAGGAGTTCTTAAGAAATGTAATGCTGAGGGTAGGGAGATTCGGACATTCAGCTGAAAACTGGAAACTGCCCCTGTCAGTGGGAGGGGAACTGTTTCAAATAAAGTGAAAATATTCTCCAGTGTACCGTACAAATAACAACTTCAGAATAACGGCAGACGTGTCGCTGTAGTGCGTCAGCTTCCGTCTGGAATGGAGCGGAACAGATGAGCAAGTGCATTGTTACTCCCTTTGAGAAGAAATCTTTACAGATACTTTGAATGCTGGGTCAAATTAACTGTTATTTGGGGGGAATTTCTGACATTGTATAGATAATTATCGAAGATGCTGCCTGCCTACTTTATTTAATAAGTAAAAAAAAAAAAAAAGTTAAAACCAAACAGTATCTTACCAACTCCCGCTGTCCAGAAAGTGAAGGAGCGTGCGTTGTAACTTGCCGGTGATATTCTCCTCTATTAGTGTGAAAACTACCCACTTTACCAGCAGCGATTCTCTAGGTTGATTTGGCATATTTCACAAAGGTACTTTACTTACAAATTGAATCCCAGAAGGTTGTGGTTCCAGAGTCGGGGTTTTGGGGGCGAGATGAGCTTATGTTTTATCCAACTGGCCCACAAAGTCCCGCTTTTGGTGGTCACTTTGTTCTGCAAAAGAAACCAGTACATTATGGCTCTTACAGTGGACACTAAACTTAGTAGTAAACTGCTGCATTTAGTAAAAGGCTACTATGCACTTTAAATAAACAGTAATATTCTCACTTTAATGTTGTCTTTGGCGGTAAAAAATGGATAGAAAATACTATCATTCTGAAAGTTAAACATAAAAGAAAGAAAAGTTCCTATCTGGTGGTGGTTTTCTCTTAAAAGCCAGCAAAGCTGCAGAAATAAAGTTACGTTTCAGAGAATGGTCATTCAATATAGGTGACCTGGGAGAAAAGGAAGTTAGTCCCTAGAAAAGAGAGGTAGCCGAAGCCTTGAAAGCATCATACCAACACTGGTAACATCTGTCAACGCCCCCCTCAGGTTTCTGCTCACAAAGCGTTCAGTTTTAATGTATCTCTTCTGCCAGCTGGGTTTTTCACATGTGTGTGCTTGTGTGTGTATACATGTGTACTGGCTGTACCTGTCAATCAATTTAAAGATTACTAATATTTGTGCTGATAAAAGTTGTAGAGTACATTTTGATGAGCCAGGCACCGTACACCTGAGCTGGGTAGAGCTGTTGAAGTTCACTTTTATATTCTGGTATCAATATCATAAAGAATCTAAGCATAATTTTTACTTTAAAATTATGTAGTTGTCCTCTGCTCATGGGATTCTACTAAGTGTTGAAAATTTGTTAATAGATAAGTTGAACTTTCTTGTGGTTCTGAATACACTGTACGTATATTTAAGACTGAACAAAACACATTACACTTGCACAATCTAGATGATAAAATGGCTCATGTATACAGCGTATGTGCATACAGGAGCATCCTCTCAGTTGGTGTGAACATGTCTGTCATAGTTTTTCGGCATTTTACACCAGCTAATCACCTGCTTAGGTTACACATAAACACCTAGACATTCACGCTGTGGTCAAGTTATCATTGCAGGCAGTCAAATTAATTTTAAGTTCTGACCTCCTCAGAGTGAATAAATTTGAGTATTTCAGAAATGCCTGGAAATTCAGCTGAAGTTACACAATGATAGCCGCTTAGGGTGAAGTTGTTGGTGTGTGATACATCACTTGTCTGTACGCAAGATCTGTGTGTTTATGCAAATGGCCATCGGGTTTTTTCTATGGAACTTTGGTATTTTACATTTTATGGCGATATAATTGCTGAAATGGGACATATTCAAACCTCAGGGCGACAAATTCCCAAATTCCTCACATGTTTAAGACTGAACTCTGGTGTGAAAGAGCTTAGGACAGAAATGTGTTATTAATATGCCTTTTAGCTACTGTTTTGCATGAAACAATGCTGTTCAAAAGCAGCATTTGTGGGGCTAAATTTTCATGAGGCATTTAAGTTACAAATTTAAGTAGAGATTTTTTCATTTTTATTTATTTGTTTATTTTAATTATAGTACTTGCTCTGTGAATACATCCAAGACCTGTTCAGTATTACAAGTTGTCAGATTTGGATTGGCTTACCTTCTATGGTCTCTTTGCTAGTACTCGGAGAAACAGAGGTCACAAAGTGGATCAACACCAGGATCCAGTTTTAAGGGAAAAGAGAAACAAACTTAGATATCCAAATAGCGGCAAAGGTGAACCCTGCTGAAATCGAGCTTCTCGCCAGCCCTTACTTCAAAGCTCTTCAATTAAACCATGTCATTTTGTATAGCTGCTTTCAGTAAGATGTGCTTTAGGTAGCACAGTTTGTTAACTGGCTATTTCAAGATTTGATTTTAATATCCAATAGGTTCTGTTTGATTCTGCGTTGAGGATACATAAATGCATTCACACGTGTTCCTTCTAGTGCCTATAACCTATAGAATTAATAAACAAATGCTTAATGACAGTGTTAAAGAGCACAGTTACACTGCTGCAGGCCTTCCTCATACACAATTTTTATTCACATTTTTTCCCATTGGCAAGCTTACAGAATGAGCTCCTGTTTGTGCCTAGTATGCAGTAAAACAGCCATTTTTCTACTACTACAGACATCAGGCATATATATCAAACTGTAAATGTATGTTCATTTTATAGGTGTTACCCAAGTTAATTATGATTGCAGAAAACACTGATAGATTCCCTAAGCATCTACGATATAAAAATTCCAACTCTTTGCCTCAGACTATTTTCCCATAAGGCTTGCGTGCAGCACGGGGTGGTGGCACCAGAGCTGAGACTCCTGAAACGCATTGTGTATCCAGAGCGTTAATAATTAAATACCTGGGCTCAGTCTACCCTGCTGTTTGAAATGAAAAAAAGACATTTACAAGAGGATAAAACGTAGATGGGATGTTTGTAATCAAAATTATTTTTCCTTGCAATAAAAACTGCCATGAAGTCTTGCAGAAGACTTCATTTAGATCAACTCCGTTTATTTATTGCCTTTATCATTTATAAAATTGAATGCCTTGCTAGCCACGTTGCTATTTAAAACACATTTTAAACTACATTTTTAGAATTACTTTTCTGCAGTTTTAAGCAAACCTTTTTAAAACAAAGCTTACAAGCAGTGAATCAGCAGAGGATTATTGAATGGCCTCATCTGTTTACTTTGGAAATTTCATTGAAAGCAGTGGAAAGATCAGGATCTCCACCAGGATCTAGTGGCGTGGTTTGGAGGATTGGTCTCTGGCCTACGTTTTCTGAAGCAAGGCTTCAACCTTTGACATCTCCTCACCTCGTGTTGCAACAGAAAAGTTTTGTGACTCCCCTTTGATCTAGCCATAGAAAAAGAGAGAGGGAGGTAATGACCCCAAGTTTGGAAACTCATGACCTGGAATAACTAAGGATTTTGCCTTAGTAAAGGCTACAAAACCAGTTGTCCCTTCCTATGAAGCTATCCAGATTTTTTCCAGGACAAGACCGCAGACAACCAAGGTGTGATTTTTAAATTGCATCATATTCTTTGATCTCTGTTATCATGTTATACATAATAAGCACTGCTTCCCTGCATAAGACCTGGACCTCGTGCCACAAAGAAAATCTATGCAAACATATACCACCAGTATGCTCAAAATGTGTTTTTGAAAGGTATCACTCAGAAATATTTTTTTTAATATATTCAGTAGGTTATGAAGGGGGGAAAAAAAAAAAAAAGCTGCACCTGTAGTGGAAGAAGTAATGGAAAAGGGGTCATGTGACATGAACTGCCAAATCCACTTCAGACCACGTAACTTGAGACTATGAAGCCTCTGGTGAAATTAAGGAATTTAAGGCATCGTTTGCCCTGCTGACAGCACACATCAGTTAATAAATACACCCATCTCGTGCTGGAATGTCATACGTGTTTCTCAACCAGTGCAAATGTGTAGGGAATTTGGTAAAAGTGCAAGCACAGAAAAAAAGAAGCAATCAGCTTTTTTGGCTGTTGTCAAATTGCCCAAAGAATTTCGTTTACAAGGTTTCAGTGCAAGGGCAATGTTTATGTAGGTGATGTGTGACTGGATAGGCGTTCTTCAGCTTGTGGATTTTTTTCAGGACATTTCTACAACATGTACAGTATAAATAAAAATAATAGGAATAGAAGTGAAACCACATCCGTTACTGAGGTAAACTTGCTTTGTCAGCTAGCCACAATTAGTGGTTGGTTTCAGAAGGTTACCACTGATTTCTGACTCTGTTGGATACAAGGTTCTTCAATTATCAACATTTTCTTTTTCACATTGGAATCATAATTCTTTACAGACAGGCTCCAGAGTTTTAAAAGGTATCTTTTTTTTTTTTTTTTTTTTTCTTTTCCTGGTTGTAACCTATGAGCTCCTAGCTAATCTCAAAAGAAGTCTTCAAAATGATGTATTTGTCCTATCTGATTTCCCAGTATACTGAATACTTACATAGTTGATACACATTAATAACTGTAAACAAAACTATTCTGATCTTTTTGTTTAATATTGCTGTACTGTTTTAATTCAGCTGTTAATGAGGGAGGCTGCAATTCACCGGTGTAACACGGTATTGGTGCATTTTTGCTATTTTAAGTACCTCAGCTTCAGTCAGTCCAAATCCTTTTCCTGGAATCATGGCCTTTCTATAAGAGCTGATATAAACTAGTAGTTAGACAACAATTGTTTTTAAGTAGTAGCTTTTCTTTTGTTTTGTAGGTCAGGATAAAAATAAAACAAACAAACAAACAAAAAGAGAAAATGTATTCTGTCATCTACAACAAGGCATGTATTAAATAGTTTTAGGAAAGGGTGAGAAAAAGAATTTCAGGATGTTTCAAAATTGGCCCGCAAGGATCAGGAAAAATAACTGAATGCAGTAGTTTTACTGAAGGGGTATATACTGCTATTGTTACAAATGTCTATTCAAGTCAGCATAAGCTAGATTCTTGATTTGATGCTGCTGCTGCTTGTATAAAATCTTTCTTTTGTAGTAGAAGGCCTATTTCAAACCACACAAACTGCATACATCTGTGTCAGCAGGTGCCTGGATGCTGGTGTAAGTCAGCAGTATCTCCACTTAAATCACTGGACCTACATCAACAAAAAATACAAGTGAGATCACAGTAAAATTTCTGGAACCTGAGGAAAACTGGGTTCATTTTTTTTATCTTATGACATGAACAAAGAAAGAGTGAATGCATTAATTACACAGAAAGCCATATGAGGAATTGAGCATTGATTTTTTTCCACAATATTATTATATTTTATAAGTTCTGCCACAAGAATCTGTTGAAGAATATGCCTGTGAGGTGCTATTTAGTGTGGGTTATCTTAAAAGTAACTTCTCATTAGGCATGTCAATTGAACAGGCATAACAAACTTCAAACGTGTTATCTATTCTACAAAGGAGATTTTTAAACATGGAGTATTCAGTCTTCTCTAAATTGGGATTCCTCCTTGCATTTTTTACTCTTAAGTGGTCTTTCTGTCTGTACAGAAAACTGCCCATATGGTTTTGAAGTTCTTTAAAAAGAAAGATGTTATATGATTTTGTTATGTGCCGTTTTCTTCTGTAAACTAATGTTCACTGAAGTAACTCCTCAAAAGTTAGAGATCCAGGTCATATGTTAATGATTACAATTCTGTTTTATTTTTCCATTTTGGGAGCTGAAAGAACAAAAATTGTCCTAGGTTGGCTGTGGTTTACTCTTAATATTTTTATTTCCCAGTATTAATAGTATTTCAAAGATAGCTGCTTCAACATTCCCTTTGATGACTGGACCACACCACTGTATACCTCCAAAGTAGATGAGTTCGCAGCTGTCTTAAGACCGATTTTCCTAAGCAGTGGACTAACAGGAGAATATGAAATCCCGAGGTATTGTTAGAAAATTGTTCTAATTTAAAAAATAAATTCTTTATAGGTTCTTTCTCGATGTTCCACAGCATTCTTCACTTCCTGCATGGCTCTTTACCGCAGGGAAAATGAGGGACTTTTGGGGGCAGATGTGTTTCCATTACACTATCATAATGCCCCTAAAAATCCTTATTGCTCTTGCAGTATTCTTCCGTGTTGCTGGGCCTGGTGTGAACTACCTGAAGACCTAGCTTATAAGTACAGCTTTTCTCTAAAAACACCTTTAAAAAACCACCGACTTTTATTTTGTTTATCTTACATTATTTTTAGTTGTGTTTACTGTTGCTTAAAATATAAATGGCAAGATATGCAACCACCTGTTTGTAAACAAATGTCATAAGTCATAAATCCAGGGGACATGCCGATAACTGCATGGTATTATGAAGAGGAATATCGTTTGTCTTAAGAGGGAGAGCTTTACTCTTTTGGTATGATTAAGTTGTTTTTAGCATAAGAATTGTTATGTTAAATTGGCATGTATGTATCTGAAAACATGACACGGATTTTGCAAGCTAATGTGAAGAGCAGACCTCACTTAGAGTAGTAACTGCTTTCAAGCCATTTATCAAATGAATAGGTTTGCCCTGCACTTTTATTTCAATTAGATGCACAAAACTACTCACATTTTCACGCAGTCCTCAAATAAATGTCTAGAAAAGACACCGTGGACTCTCAGCTATTCTATGATTATTCATCGTGAAAGGTCTTTGTGTGGGGGTACCTCTTGCTGGGGCTTTTGAGGAAGGAGGGATGGCATAATCCCCTGGGAATGCAGTCTCATGTAGTACAGCTCCTCTCTCTACCCCTAGCACAGTTTATTGCTGCTAGGTGGAAAGTCCCCCTGAAGTTTGCAGATTTCCACAGTTCTCGAAGAAAAAGGCAGAACATAGAAATGTAAACATGGTTTAGTTTTGTCTGGGTATTGCAGCACAATATATCATCAGTTTGACTTGAGCAGTACTAGTAACATCTATTTCAGCAGCTGTGTGTAGGAGACTACTATAACTGGTTTGTGCTAAATGAATTCTTGATTTAACTGGCTAGCTTAAAAGAAGTAATAGATATATGGCATCACTTTGTCCCTCTGACAGTGTCTAGTATCTTTACATAGTCTTCATATTATTTGGTGACATAGAAAGGAAACTAGCTGGGTAGATTCTCCCCGCCTCTTTTGTAATAAAGTTGAACCCCCAAGGAAATGCCCTCCTTCATTCTGCTAAAGGAGTGTTTCCCACTGTTCAGGCAGGAGAATCGTACAGGTTAAGTCATGTCCTATAGGTTGCAAAGCAAACTTGCTGTTATGACTGGAACCCAGAACCTTTGATGCCCAGATTCATACCAGAATAGCAAGAAAATTACTTTCTAGCAGGACAGAATGAGCTGTGTTGCACAACATTACATTCACAGGTCAAAACACACTATCATATGCATTTCAACCTACACTACTTCAGCATGCAACAGCCTTTCAAATGTACGTGTAGACAGTAGAAGATCTAGTCAATATATTCATTCTAATTTGTCATATCAATACATTGTTGCTATTTGGACTACTGATCGCAAGAGCATTCCTAGTGCCTTCTGACACAAAAGGTGTAACGCAGACTGGCTGGGGGCTTATGCAGCCTTCAGAATTTCAGTTACTTGCAAAGTATTAGATGAACTGAATTATTAATGTTATTAATAAAGCTTTTTCTGTCATCTGTTTGCATGTGTAGCAAACTTCTTAGTTCTTAGTATAACACTCGTAGCTAAAGACACTGCATCCCATTGAAAATGTTTTAAAAAATAACGTGTGGGGCTGCAGATACTCTGTGGAGTTCTGTGATATTAAGGATCAGTGAAGGGAATACTCCCAGACCTACACATTGTGTTACCTTTATGTAGAGGACACTGCTAATGTGAACAGACTGGAATTGTAATTACTTTTAAAAACTCCTTTGCTAGTCCCAATACTACCTAAAGAACATTGTGATAGATTTGAGCATTAAAACTGATCTGAATTTGCCCTGTTACAATCTTCTCTTACATGTAATCTTTCAAGTATATCAGAATTCTTTTTTTTTTTCCTAATGTAGCAATCTTTCATAAAATTTCTTGCATAGATAACTTATAGATCTCAACAGCCAATTTTTACTTACATACTTAATGATATACATACAGGCCATAGGAAAAGTCAGATCCCCTCTGAACATGTGCTCTGTAAATAATGTAAAAATATATTTATCATACAACACGCCTGCCAAGAAAGTATTTGCTTAGTCCTAGTAATTCTGAGATTAAATTAAAGAAACCAGAATTTGTGACACTATGTTCCAGTCCCTGTTATATATAATAGCGATCACCTGACGTACAATTGTCTTTATTTTACACATTTTTATCACCGAATAAAAAGCCTTAGAAAATGGGAGCCAAGCACACCATTTGAAATGTGCACTTAAACCTTTGAATTCAAATACTTGCTTCCAGTTGTTTACTTTCGGTATTTAAATTATTTTGGTTTGAAATAGCATGTCACAAAACGCTCTGGGTCTGATAGGGCCCCAGAGGAAGGTCTGCAAAACTCATCTGTGAAACCGTCCACTGAAACTACGAGCACTTTTTCTGTGAACAGGCTGTAAGGAGATTTCAATGTTAAATATCCTGTAAAAGGTATTTTTTGCTGTCTGGTTGGTTTTTTGAGTGTGAGCAAAGCAGAGATTCCTATTAGCCTCTTCTTAGGGATTTTAATTTCATTTTTGGACCAAGAGTTACTGGCATCAACCAGCAAATTCACAGTGATATTCTGTAAGTTAGAGGAGTAGCAACTAGTTAATGTTTTTCAAATAGAATTTCCACAATGGAAAAGATATTAAATGTTTGTTGTGTGCCAAGAAATGAGTAATATGAGAATACTTTCATTCTTTTATAAAATGGAAGAGCATTAACGGCATTGTAGTTTTTTATTATGTATGAAGTTTTTGTGATTACCGAGTCTCGTAATAGATAAAAATAGCAGAAAAGACAGGCAGTTATTAAAAGATAGACCAACAAAGATAAACCAATCTCATTTATGTGTTATGGCTCATCCATTTTAATAATATTTTTGTAGTTACTTTGTTACTTGACTTCCGGTATGTTAGATCCAGTTTCTTACTGAATTAAGGCAGTATCAGTTCTGCTTCAGGCAGTCGAGCTGGTGACAGAATCAGAGTTCAAACGCAGGAAGCACTGCTGTACCTTTGTCAAACTGAAGCTGTTCAGAGAAGCTCAGATAAGCCATCTAGTTTTGCACTGTGATAGAGAAAGATGTAGGAAAGGGAAGAACTATAACAGAATAGCAAGTCAACAGCAAGAGTTAAAGTCTACAGAATAAAAACCTGACTAGTTTTCTGAACAGGGAACCAGAATGTGGTCAGAAGTAAAGGTAAAGGAAGCAGACCAGTATTCCTGACGAGCCTGCAATGTATCTTTTCTTTAAATGGCTAGTTATGGGAGCAGAAATGCATACAAAAATAAATTCCATTAATAAATGGTCACCACCCCATTTCTCAGTTTTACTAAACTCTCGGACTTTGTTAATTGGTTGCCACTGATGGTTGGTTAAATACGTGTAACTTGGTTTGTTTGCATTTTCCTTAAATGTATATAAACATTTTATTCCCAAATTTAAACTGCCAGTGCCAAGATTCTGACTGAAGCGGATCTTTATGGTTGTATCATCAACAACTGCAAATGTACGTTAAGAAGGGGAGTGCTAACATAATCTTAGTTATAGCTGGAAGGTTTGCTGCTGTGTATATGCAGTGTAGAAATACAAGGAATCATTGTAAACTAGTAACAATCATTAGAAGAAATCATGCATTTCAAAATCATGCTTTCATCAAAATAAGATGACCTATTTTACACTTAAGCAATTAAAATAGAGGCTGAAATACATGGAGATGATTAATTTATCCAGTAGCTAGACTTGTTAAGTGACATTATCCGATAAGTAATCTACCATGTGACTGGAATTCTTTACAAAAATGATTTTTTTGTTGATTTCTGGGGTTGTTTTGTTTTTGGTTTTGGTTTTTTAGCAAAAAGACACTTTAAATTTTTTTTTTTTCTAAAGATAAATTTGTAAATTCCTTTAAAAAGAGAAATCTATGGGCTTGCTATGATTGCTGTCTGAGGCTTTCAGAGCTCTAAATGGTCAGAACAGCATAAATAGCCAACTAGATTACAGCAGGTTAATTTTGTATCAGAGGAAGCACTAAGATATTCATCCATAAAGCCAGGGAAACTGTGCTGGTAATTCTCGGAGTTCTGAACTAATCCCTAACAAAATTATCCCATGACTGGAGTTGGCAGTAAGGAGAACTGAATGTGTTCAGAAAATGTTCATACTGCACTTGGAATCAAGCATAGGTTACGTGATATAATCTGGACTCAAATAATCTAGATTCAATATCTTGATAATTTGTATAAAATAATTTTATCTTATAAATTTATTCTAACTTGTACCAGCATTTCACAGTAATATTATTGTAAATCTCTCAGTATATTTAAAACCAGAAAAGAAAATAAAGCTCTTCTTAGAATGTGACTGCAATAAAAACTGTGGCATTTTGGCTCCAGTCGGAGCATTAGAAGACGAATGGTGCAAATTCAAGAGATTCCGGTTTCAAGGTCTGGGCCCTGATTCCTTCTCTAGCCAGTCACGAGAAGGTGCAAAATTCTTTCATGAGAAGCTAAGCAAGGTAAGGTACTGCACCTATCAGAGGCAGCAGTACACCTACCAGCTAATTTCAGGTGCATTTTAATCTGGAATAGTAGGAATAGTGAGTCAGCTCTGGCCTTAACCATAGTATCTTCCTGTACCAGCTCTAGTCCTATCTCCTCTGCAGATTATCCAGAACTGAAAGTTCCAAGTAGTCAAAAAAAACAACCAACCCCCAAACCAGAGGTAACTCCTTTTCAAGACACTCCTGCCAGAAAGTAAAGACCAATCCACAACTGCAATTTCCTGATAACCTACCTCTTACTAACACCCCAGTATGGTGTGTGAGTGGAAAATTTATACCGAGTAGCTAATTCAAGACTCGTAATTTTCTCATAACGCAGGGTGTCCTACGTGCCATGGCCTGCAATAGGGACATGCATCCAGTGTGCTGGAGTGTTTAATAAAAGCATGCCTTCGTGGTAGGAGGAGACTGCAGGGCAAAGATGGAGTTGGGGTGAAAGTGCCTCCTGGCAGGACCCTGTCAGCACGTTGGGAGGCTGAAGGCACCCATCCTCTGCCTGAAGGGCAATACCATGCTTTTGTTCTTCGTGCTGCACGCACCAGCTGGGTCTGGTTGGCATGCAGATCACATCTGACCTTTATTATATCTATTTTATGTGTTTGTTTTTGTTGACTTTTTCTCAGATGTCACCTGCGAGACAGCAAGAAATAGTGAACTAGTCCATTGTAAGTTCCATCTTGCCTAACGACGACACCAAATTGAGTGGGAGTGTTGATCTGCTTGAGGCTCTGCAGAGGGATCTGGACAGGTTGGATCAATGGGCTGAGGCCAATGGTGTGAGGTTTAACAAGGCCAAGTGCTGGGTCCTGCATTTAGGTCCCAACAACCCCAGGCAACACTATAGTCTGGGGGAAGTGTGGCTGGAAAGTGTGGCAAAAAGGGATCTGGGGGTGCTGGTGGACACCCAGCTGAACATGAGCCAGCAGTGTCCCAGGTGGCCAAGAAGGCCAACAGCATCCTGGCCTGGATCAGAAACAGTGTGTCCAGCAGGAGTAGAGAAGTGATCATGTCCCTGTACTCAGCACTGCTGAGCCACAGCTTGAGTACTGTGTCCAGTTCTGGTTGCCACGTTGTAAGAAACACATTGAGGTGCTGGAGCAGGTCCAGAGAAGGGCAATGAAGCTGGTGAGGGGTCTGGAGAAAATGTTTTATGAGGAGTCGCTGAGGGAACTGGGGTTGTTTAGTCTGGAGGAGGCTGAGGGGAGACTTTATTGCTCTCTACAATGACCTTAAAGAAGGTTGTAGTGATGTGGGTGTTGGTCTCTTCTCCCAGGTGACTAGTGACAAGATGAAAGGAAATGGCCTCAAGTTGCACCAGGGGAGGTTTAGATTGGACATTCGGAAACATTTCTACACTGAAGGGGTGGTGAGGCCCTGGAACAGGCTGCCCAGGGAGGTGGTGGAGTCACCATCCCTGGAGGTGTCCAAAAAACAGGTAGACCTGGCACTTCAGGACATGGTTTAGTGGTCATGATAATGTTGGGTAGACAGATGGTTGGACTTGATGCTCTTGGAGGTCTTTTCCAACTTTAATGGTTCTGTGATTCTGTAACTCCCCAAGAAAAATTTCCTTTATCATTATTAAAACTGGGATTGAAAAACAGCCTACAACCCTGGTCCTGCATAGCAGACAAACTTAGCTACCCAGTTTTAACGGATCTCGCTGGAATAACAGGAGCAGAGCAGGATACTTGAACCCCAGGTTCTGCAGAATGTTTGGCTTAATGCACAGAGGAGAGAACATTTCTAATGAAGCATAGTACTGAGTGGTATTAACACGAGATACATTATATATTCCAACGACATACTCACACCTTTTATGTATATGGCAGAAACCAGAAAATTGTATTTTCCCATTCTATGAAACATTTAAAACCCACTTCAGTATTTTATGCTGATGCACCAGAACAGAGCCGTGTTACAGCAGTAACAGAGGGAGCTTTACACATATTTTGGAGATAGAGACTGTGTTTCTGTTCCGTGATTCTACACGTCCCAGTTCCTGATCTGTGTGCTTAACACGTGGGTGTTAAAAGACTGGAAAGAAAAAAAAAAAAAAAAAAAAGATTGTAAGTTGCTGTAGCTTATTTTGGAAAATATTTTGTACTGCCGAAGGTGGGTAATTGTTACTGCTCTGTAGCATTGGGAATATAGAAAATGTGCTGAAAAAAGGCATAGCAACAAAAACCAGAGGAAACCACAGTCTCTTCAGACTGCAGGGCAGTTTCCAGCCTCTTCTTACAGGAATCTTCAGCTCTGCTGCTTGGAGTGTAGCAAAAAGATAAACATTTTCTTGCTGCAAGTTAGCAAACACTGCCATGCGTAACAAGTTGATAAGCAGTATCAGAAGTTGTATCAGGAGTTTATTAGTTCATTTGAACATGATAGAAACACACTGGAAAATTCCGAAGTGAAACTGAAAAAAAGAAAAATAATTGGTCAATGCCCAAACCGTTCTGCTGAAAAAAGTTTTTTCTCTTTGTAGTAACCAAAGCTTTCGCTGCCACAGCCAACCTTTTCCTTCTGTTTGTGATAATTCCTCAGTCTATCTGCCTCCTTTGTATACTTTACACCACTGTGTTGTGTTTTTTCAGGAGGTTTAAATAGGAGGTGGTTTAAATTCTGCACTGATAAACTTAAGCAACTATGCTAAAGTCATGCACAATGGGTAGAAATGTCTTAGTGACTTCATTATATTAGAAATAAGCATTTTTCTGCTCTGTATCTTTTCACATTAACTGTGCATGTTTGGATCTGGTTTTGCCTTTTGTAATTATTGAAAATTAAATACCCTGTATTTAGGAATAGTACCAAATAGGTGTGTTGGTGGATTCTATTTAGCACTCCTTAAATCATTGCCTGATTTTGTTATGCAGTCCTATAAATACCTTTGAACAAATTGAGAGTGTTTGACTCTACATTGTCACCAAAACTGTATTTGAACTAAGATCCATCAAAGTAAATATTCAAGATCCTGCTGTATATATCCCAAATGTCACTTTTAGTTACCTTTTTGTAAAGGTATGCAGTGTAACATAAAGAAGGAGGAACAAAGAGATAATGTACAGTGATGTAGCATCAGGGTTCCCCGAGGAGGTGGGGATATTAATCACAGATGATAAAGACATAAGGAAAAGGGCTTCCTTGTAAGTTGGAGGAAGAGATATTTCTCCTACACTCTGATGATTTCTCAGTATCACTTCTTTTATTGAACAACTATCTTAGAACAGTTTTGGTTTGGGTATTTTCTTTACAAAAATATCCATACTATTTTTATAGTACCTTTCCCCACTAAGAACACTTTTAAGCACCCTTGACATTTATAGTGTGTCCATTTTTCTGGCTCTAAAGAAATAACAACAATACACTGTGGAGAAAACTGTGACACGTTCTGCCTGGAAAATGTTGTTGCACTCTGTCAAAGCAATGTGAAGAACTTATTTTAATCTCCTGTCTCACGATACAGGGTAAAAGAGACAGTAAAATTAGGAAGGGTAGAGGAAATGTATACTTTAGCAAGCTGTGGTCGGTAACCAGAGGGCTAATATTTTCAGTTACTTGAAGACTTCAGTGATTCCCAGATGCCTGAAGAGGGCAAGGATGAGGACTAGGAATTTCTTCTGGATTTGATGGTTGCATGGCACTGTGGAATGTAGCTACCTTTGCCCGTTTGTATGAGAATTGTGACCTTTGTCTTGGTTTCCCACTGGGGACTTAAAACTGAACACATAGACAGTCTTTGAGGAATTCCTTCCTTCTTTATTTAGTGCACACACAGAGGAGATGCATGTGCAGGATGTTTATTGAAAGGAATAAAATGTTTTACACTTCCAGCAGCTGAATGCTCATGAGAGTGTCACACATACATGGATATTTGGTGAATGTAAACATGGTCCTGAAGGAGAAAGAGCAAAGGCTTTTTTCCCTTCTGTGTTCTCAGACACCAAATAACATTCTGCTGTGAGAGAGAAATTGTTTGTTTGCAGATGCTTGGCTTCCTTGAAAACATAAACAGATTTCTTGGTTGTCTATTAATTCACTATCTTACCATTAGTCTAACTAGAGATTATTATTTTTAATTTAAACTACTCTCAGGCTAATAGCACAGAAGTATTGCTATCAGCATGCTAGATAATGTCAATTTATTAAGTTAGTAAGTTCAATAACTTAATAAATTCTTACTTTTCAATTATTTATCAAGTTGGGGTTTTTTTAATAGCTTTTTGTGGTTTCTTCTGATTCTCAGATGTAGAATTTTAAAACTTAAGCAGCAGACTAGACACTGACATGTACGTGCAAATTCAGGTATGGGATATGGCCATCGTAAAACGGCACACTGCAATCATTAGACATCTCTTGATACAGGAGAGACTTCCAAGCAACTGGGGCTAAGAGTGGCTGTAAAAGGTGCAGAATGCAAGTAATCTCCTAAGACAGCCTATCAGGTCTAAATTGCAGTTTAAGTCAAGTGAGGTCAATCTTCTTGCAGTGCAGGGAGTATCTAATGTTTCATGTTAGCAGACCTCTCTGTGATACTCAGCAGACAACCCCTGGTAGGAAACTACAGTCCCTTGACTGTGGCACCGAGAAAGCAAGATGCTAAGGGATCGCCATTCCACAGGCTTCTTAGCTCGGGATCAAGGGGCCTCACGTGGGCACGTAATGTAGATAATAACCTGTGAGAATGCAGAAGCAAAGCAGAAATGTGCCAGTGTCGCTGACTGGCTGCCCACAGGAGCAACAGGCTCTTTAAAGAGTAAGTTGTTTTTCAACTTGACTGCGGGTATTTTATAGGATATTGATCACGTGGCAAGCACGAACACAGCAGACAGAGCATTTATCTTCTGAGCTTTAAGAATATCTTTCTTCATTTTGTGCAAAAAGCCCAAATGGCCATAAGGAGCTAAGAAAGCTAAGTTAAAATGGAAGAGAATATTGTTAGATAACATTTGTCTTCTATTGGGTTTGATGGATTTAATGTTAAGGGTAGAATAAAGTTCATATATCATAAAGAGTGCTGATACAGCATCATTACAGACTCATCATCTTGCCTAAAGGATATTGCAATATTATTTTTTGTTGTGAGGTTATATAAGGTTAGGTTAGGTCTCCCAAAACAAGTATCATCTTTCAAGAAGGAAGACTGATTTGGACACAAAATTTGACCTGAATGATCTTAAATGTCTTGTTCTATCTTAGAGGCGTGAAAGGAGACCCCAATGGATAAATTATTTGTTCTGTTACCCTGATTTATTAAGTCTAGAGAAAAAAAAACAAGAAGCAGAAGGTAGCTGGTATACATCAGCATGGATTCAAGTAGTATTACGCCAGTTCATACCAACTGAAGTTTTGGCTCAGGTCGTCTCGGACTCTTGAAAACACTTTAGCACAATTTAGAGGCTCTTCCACAGAAAGATAGCAACAAACGAATTGTGGACTAGCTGATACACGTAACCTTTTCCGAAACAGTAAAGGGAATGGACAGGCAGACCTGTATCCACATAGTAGCTTTGCATGGAAACATAAGGCAGCAGGAATGGAGCTAGAAAATACTTTACTGTTTTTAGCTAAGAGATATTTGGATTTAGCCAAATATATAATGTTTGAATGCAGGATTTATTAAAACTAAGTTGACCTTTTCTGAAAACAGTATAGTTAATGAATATTTGTTAAAATCTTTTCCTTTCCAAAGAATTTATACACCCTGTGCCCAATGCTGGCATGGTTTGTAGTTATTATAATTTACTTTAAAATAAAGGTTTTTCTAAAACAAGGTTTTTTGGATGTGGTCTGTCTTGACCTTAGCAAGGCTTTTGACACGGTCTCCCATAACATCCTTGTGGAGAAACTCAGGCAGTGTGGGCTA
>JANHGN010019568.1:0-21486 GCA_024605025.1 Megaceryle maxima | reverse complement strand
ATAAACATTTATCAGATCCCCTCTCAGGCTTCTCTTCTCCAGACTAAAGACCCCAGGTGTCTCAGCCTTTCCTCATAAGGCAGCTGTTCCAGTCCCTTCAGCATCCTTGTAGCCTCCATTGGACTCTCTCGAGTAGATCCTTGTCCCTCTTGAGCTGGGGAGCCCAGAACTGGATGCAGTATTCCAGATGTGGTCCAACTAGGGCAGAGTAGAGGGGGAGCAGAACCTCCCTGGATCTGCTGGACACGCTCTTCTTAATGCACCCCAGGAGACCATTGCCCCTCCTGGCCACAAGGGCACATTGCTATTCCATGGAGAAATTGTTGTCTACCAGGACTCCCAAATCCTTCTCCACAGGGCTGCTCTCCAGCAGATCAGCTCCCGGTCTGTACTGATGTAATTTATTCTTCTTCCCCAGATGCAGGGCTCTGCACTTATCCTTGTTAAACCTCTTTGGGTTCTCCTCTGACCAGTTCTCCAGTCTGTCCCAAGTTTTGCTGGATGGCTGCACAACCTTCAGGTGTCTCTGCCAATCCTCCCAGTTTTGTGTCATCAGCAGACTTGCTGAGAAGACTCTGTCCCATCATCAATGTCACTGATAAAGATGTTGAACGGGACCGGTCCCAGCACTGATCCCTGGGGGACTCCACTGGTTACAGCTCTCCAGCTGGACTTGGCACCACTGACCACCACTCTCTGGACTCTGTTGTCCAACCAGTTACTAATCCATCTTACTATCTGCTCTTCTATCCCATACTGCCTGAGTTTCTCCACAAGGTTGTTATGGGAGACTGTGTCAAAAGCCATCAAAGTACTTTGTTTAGACTTAGAATAACCATCACAAGGTTTAAATTCAGATTTAAAGTTTCACTTAAAATAAAATTCACATGTATTTAGAACAACACATGCACTCCTTATAGACTTTATCAGCCTAAAATAACTGTGAATTAAAAATAAATAAATCTAGGCAGTGCCAAACTGAATTACCCAGGAAGTTTACTTGCTTCTAAAATTCCTCATCTCCTTTATCACCTTGCAATATTCAAGACTATCAAAAAGTCTATTTTTTTGCCAAGGTGAAGATACCACCAAGTTTTGGCAACGTCAGACCAGAGGCACCAAATTCCTGAGTCCTGATACTGTCTCAGTCACCGGTGCGATGAAATATTGACTGCAGCAATAACAGCTAAGAACAAGAGCTGGGCTATTCCCCAACTATTATTTGCATTCATACTGAGATCCACAGGAAGCCTGTACAGACCTGAGAGGAACCATATTCCCATCAAGTTGTGCTCCCCATAAGCAAACTGACAGAATCCCCATTAGCCTCCCTCTATAAATGTCAAATGTTTAGCAAAAATTTAATGTTTAAAGGAATAGAACTAGGATGCCGCTGTAAATGTCTGTATCCACAAAGAAGGTCACAGTTCCTTAGCCAAACACCACTATTTCAAGGCTGTCTGTATTTCTGCTGTGACATAATTGTCAAACAGCAGCTGGGAGTTCATAATGACATTTTAGCTGTGGGTACTGTTAACTAATGGCAGATATACTTCTTCCTACCGATGAGGTAGGATTAATTCCTCTGTCTCCTCTGGCTACTTTCCCAACTCTCATCACAATCTCAGTTAATCTGAGCTGAGCCTCAGCCAAATTCATATCTCTGCTGCACTCTTCTTTGAGAACCAAGGTGTTGTGTCACCCATCATTGGTGGGATATACAGATCCATACATGTGCTTTTTGTCAATAGGCTAAAAATAACCTATAGAAATGAATGAATGATTCATTCATTTTAAATTTTAGCCACCTGAAGTCCAATCTGATCTCACATTCCTCCACATAAATCACAAACTAGTAATAAGCAGATCCAGAAAACAAGTTGTTTGACATTTTAAATTTATTCTGCTTTCAATGCCTGATTCTCTCTCTTGATCATGAGGAGAGTCAAAGTGTCTAGGTCAGATTTACCCAAGTTTTTTTGACCCCATAGCTAGATCCCACATTAACTCTGAAATGGCCCCTTTTCTGGTTGAACAGAAGTGATAACCAAACCAAAGTCCAACAGTATCCACACTAGAAAGAAGTTTTTTAGGGAGAAAAAAAAAAAAAAATTACCCACGCCTATCTGCTGAAATCTGTCCAAGAGGAAGAAAGAAGACACTGAACAAAAGATTTTCATCTTCACTCAAATCAGAGATACCACTAAGTCACTTACAGTCCTTCACAAGCAACAGCATTGAAAGCAGCTGTAAGGTTTAAAACGACTGAAAAAGCATTGACACCACATTAGCAACTACTTCTTACAGTAGAGCTATCAACCACCTCAGTTCCTCTGGCCCAGTCATCCTCATTTCTTATATCCCAGTGCTCTGAGCCCTCAGTTTTAGAAGCTGTGTAACAACTCACATCCTGTCGAGGCAGGACTGCAATCCACTGAAGATGATGCAGTTCTTCATCAGCTTCAAGTTAGATTTTTTTCCCAAGACTTCCTTAACTCATGGCTTTACAGAAACATACCCAAGCACTTGCTTAATTCTTCAGACAAAGCTAGAATACTTATCTTACAAAGAGCAAACGATGTATTCGAAAAATATAGTTTTTACTTACAAACACTTGATATTCAGAATTTGCTACTGTTAGTAAACATTCCCTTCTAGAATAGGGAGAATTTAAACCCCAAGGAAATGGGAATTTCCTTGATATTTAAAAAATATATTTAGCTTTTTAGAATCCAAGCTCTGCAATGAAGAATTTGCAAATTGAGGCACTGTTGGCTCACATAGAAAAGTTCTTCCCTTTCTAGCTTTCAGATGCCCTGCCTAAATAACTGGTTTCCTTCTCTGCCAAAATTCCCCCTGCCCCCACCTACAGCGAAAATCTCGTACCAACAGCAAGAAAAAAGAACTAAGAGAAAACTTTATTTTTAATATCTTTACTGTGACATTACTTCTGAGCATTACAGTAAGATTTCCTGAGTAGCTGGTGCCTAGCAATGCACACACACAAAAAAACCAACCAACCAACCTACAAAACAAAACAAACAAACAAAAAAACACAGAAAAAAACCCCCACTATTTCCTAACATAATCTAGCTGTTTCTCTTGTGCTTTTAAGGGATGCATCTTACCCACAGACAGGATTCTGAAGATTTTACTTGCCCACTCTCAGCACCTTTGGGAGCCCAACTACTATTGAATCTCCGAGTTTACATGTTTTCTAACACAGATAACAGTATCACTATTGATCTGGCACATCACAATTGCCACTCATTTATGAAACAAGCAGAAAATGCTACTACAGCCCTTCACATGTAAGGTGTAACACAGTGATCTGACTTGCCTGCTAAAGGAGCCTGTCGATTTTAAATCAGCTCCCTGCAAGTCTGACCTTTTCTGGGTTTCATTGCCTTTCTACTACTCCTGTCCTCAAAGAGGGGAAAAGCTACTACCTTTGATTGATGGCAGCAACTCCTCTCCTAGGGAGTAAGGAAGACAGAAGCAGATTAATTATTGGGAGCAACTTAGATCATTTTTTGCCCATCACATGGCAGCTAAGCTGATGCCTGCAATTAGAGGTTGTTAGCTGTTCCCTGGCTAGTATAGGCAGTAGTAACCAGCAGCTGCAGCTGCTTCATACTCCATTACACAGGAGAAACTGAGCTGTTACTAATAATAAATCAGCAGAATTTAATTTTGATTTAACATTTATCCTTTTTTTTCTTTAGTAGCTAATAGCATTTTAATCCCTTTTAAACATTCCCATCTCTCTTTTGCCACAATACTCTGATAAATTGATGCAGGCAAACAAAAAATTACTTTTGAAAATACCCCTTTTTTCCACAAACCTCCAGTCTCCAGACCATCACTGTATCTTGTCTAAGCAGCTAATACTTAGGTGATAATCCCATTCAATCACCAATACGTTGCTTGCTTGCATTTTTTGTTTCACTTGTCTTTCTGTGGCAGCTCAGCTTGGGGGGTGGTGGTGGGGAGGCATGTTTACAGTAAGAACAAGCTGTAATTACTAGCTGCAGATATAAAGATGCACCTTCAAAGCCTGGAAGAAAGTGAGCTTCTTCAGCCATTAACATTATCTAACAGTGTAAACATTTGAAGACTGTAATGACAGCTTGTTCTCCTTTCCCTGCTTGCAGAGATTGGACTGCTTCTGGCTGCTATCAATTAACATGTCTCAACACTTTGTAGGAATGTGGCTGCCAGTGACCCCACATTCTATGTGTCAAGATAGAAGCTGTGTGCATCTGAATGTCTGTCCTTGGCTCTCCTAAACATGATGACATCTCGGGTTGCAAAAGCTCTCAGTCTTGCACTTCACCAAGCAACAGCTTGTAATAATAACAATAATAACAATGCATCGTTAAATATGCTTATAATAAATAGAATTTATTTGTACCTGGACCATATAAGGCTAGACTGCAATAAGATGATTTTCAGATTGTTCTCTTTATCCAGTAACCAACTCCTAAAAGAAATAGATAAAAGTAAGTAAAAAATTAATATTTCTTTTATAAAAAGCCTTTCTTTTTTTCTAAATAATTGCTGGAAATGGAAGAAATATATCAATGAATTGTTTAACTATCTAAATAACTAAAGGATAAATGATGAAATATGGGACTAGGTGGTTTCTGCCTCTTCTTTAATCAACTGCTTACATGCCTGACAACCTAGAAATGAACAATCAAACTTTACATATTTCATGTAAAATATTTTTTCTCTGTCTTTACTCTGAACATTTTCAGTAATTAAGCCTATACTTCCTATCCTAGTTTCCTTCAAAAATTCAACTGAAGTGTTTTGGTGCAGGTAAACTGCATCTTCAGAAACATTTCTGTCACTGTCTGTATTTTGGATGATATAGTCAGATCTAGTTAGCCTGAGCACCTGCCACTGCAGCTAGGTTTCCTCAAGTAGCTCATTAATCTGTTGTGTTGTTCTGTGTCGTTAGAGGTGACATGTACAAAGAAGTACTAGCAAACAGAATATTTCAGTTTTAGGGATTACCCTTGGCTGCTCTAATTCATCCCTATTTCAACTCATGCATGAATTTATCCATGAAACAAGCATGAGAAGTAGGAAAATCACTTCCTCAGTAAGCAACACCCACAGCTGGGATCATGGTACTCACTTCCCAGAGCCTCCAGTCTAACACAATGTGATGCTGTCTTACATAAAGGCATTTCAGAAAGTTTTGAGTCCAGAAAAATCAGCTACATTTAAATAAACTGTTAATTGCAATCAGATTTATTCTTCCACATCTGTTTTATAGAAGTCTTTCATTTCTGAATTAAGGGAAAGTAACAACCTGTGTATGACAAATTAAAGTCCTGCCTCCTGCTCCCTCATTCAAAAGAAGTTGTGTTACTTTCCTGCACTGTTGTTATACATTCAGTTCTTTGAAAAGAATGGGTTTCTTTGAGCTTGCCAAAGCATTTCAGTCTGTTGATAAGATCATTACAACAGTTTGGACTAGATTTCAGATTATCTGACAGGTTTAACACTCAAAATGCTACATCCTAAGCAAGTGGCTTAATGTTTGTCTCTTTTATACTTAACAGATACAATGCGGTAAAGTTTCTTTCATTTTGGATTTATTAATCCTTGTCAATAAATATTTAACATATATTGAGATGAAAACAATTTCAATCATTTTCAAATTGTTTGAAAATTCAGATCACATCTGAATTTTGGAGGAAGGAATTAAGCTCACAAAACTAATGAAGTGGTAGAGTGAGCATGCTAGATCCTATGGCCAGAAAGTTCATTTCTGCAAGGAGATTTGAGACCAGATCTCATCACCACGTATTTTAAGTAGAGAATTTTATTTAAGACCATGGTATAAACTAGGCAAAGAGCAGATTTGATCCACCTCTTAGGCAAACAGTATAACTCGGAGGAAATTATTCTCACTTCTCCTTGTTGGAGCTATGATGCCTGGAGAAATGAGTCGCTAGCTCAGAAGAGGATGCTCCAGGACAGTAAGAAGGACACTTAGAAGCCACCATCCATAGAATCTACTTGCTTGTCCCGTAGATATTGACATTATTTAATTTTCTCTAGGTAATGACTTGTGAACAACCATGACCCTATTAGTCACTTACAGTCTTGGAGAAAAGTACACACAGTAATCAGATTGCCTCTAGCATACAGACTAAACCTCCATATTCCATATTCTAGTTCCTAATAACTTCACTTTTTTTGTAAAAGTAAAGGTGAACGTGTATCACAGACAAAGTTTAAAAATTTATATCACCAAATAAAGAACTTGACAGGGAACACTTGCCTGTGAAAGCTAATAATGTGCAGAGGAAAAAAGAATGAAATATTCTTTGCTTTAGACTTGTAATAAACTTTCAGTGCTTCACAGTGCCTCTGGTAGGTCTTCACACCCTCTCTGAGGAGCTGTGACTCATCAGCTGAAGAACACTAGTCTAGATTAATGGCCCTCACTCAGGTCTTTCTTCTTTCTTTTTTTTTTTTTTTTTTTCTGTGAACAAGCAGGTCTGAGGCCATGCCACCTTTCCTTTAGTGCTTATATCCATAACAGAAGTTGAAAAATGTTATCATTCTGCATTCCTCAGCATTATTCCATGCTCCTAGTAGTAAAATGGCTTTGCTGGAAAGCAAGGCAGATGCGATTAAGAAACACATTCTCACATTTGCAACTAGCTATTGCACTGTTCTACACGAATTACTCGTGGTTAAAGTTTCATGTTAATGGCATAAGGGAGTAGCAGGGGATAAAGACAATGCAATGAAAGAAACTAATAAAGTAAGGCATCTCTGGGCCTTCTGGCTCCCTGTATAATCAGTACTATACTTTAGCCAGCTTCACATCCTGAATTTTATATAATATAAAACTGAAACCTCTAATTAGGAACACGCTGGCTAAAGTATAGATGAATCAGGATTTGTGATAAAGCCCCACTGAACACAAGCTCTCCAGAACATTTTTATGTGGGTTTCTGGGTCGTGTGTATTTTTATCAGATCTTGTGCTCAGAAACACCTAATGTGGAACACGTAGGGAAGGGAAATGTGGTCAGGAACATTCTTATGAGTTTTAATTTGTTTTGAAGGGAAAAAATGTCTTCAAAAAAGATCTGGAAAGCCTAGAAGATGCTATTGCAATGTCAGAATGATGACAACACTTGTGGCATTGTTGATGCGAATCAGTATCAGAGTGACAAAATGTCAATACAAGTTACCCTACTATGAAAACAAACACATCAGGAAATTTAAGACTTAATTATGTTATGTGCAGAAAGGGAAGCCTGAAGCAAGAGATACAAAGAACAGGTAGGTTGATGCTGTGACGGTAAATTTGAGGCCTAATCAAATAGACAAAGAAACATAAATGACATAAAAAAATATATTACTTAGGGCCTCTTCCTCCTTTGGATAGCAATAAATAGCACTTATTCCTTGTACAGACAGAGTAGTGTTCACCACTACTCTTCTCTGCACCTGCACCAGAACCTCAATGTCTGTCTTGAATTGAGGGGCCCAAAACTGAACCCAGTACTCAAGGTGCAGCCTCACCAGTGCTGAGTACAGGGGGACAATCACCCCCCCCTGCTCCGGCTGGCCACACTATGTCTCATACAAGCCAGGATGTTGTTGTCCTTCTTATTCACCTGGGCACACTGCTGGCTCTTATGCAGCCACTTGTTGATCAGCACCCCCAGGTCCTTTTCTACTGGGCATCTTTCCAGCCACTCTTCCCCAGGCCTGTAGCATTGCCTGGGGTTGTTGTGGCCCAAGTGCAGGACTCAGCACTTGGCCTTGGTGAAGCTCATACAATTTACCTCAGCCCATCAATCCAGCCTGTCCAGATTCCTCTGAAGAGCCTTCCTACCCTCAAGCAGATCAACACTTCCACTTAACTTGGTGTCTTCTGCAAGCTTACTGAGGGTGCATTCTTATCTCCTCATCAAGATCATTGATAAAGATGTTAAACAGAAGTGATCCCAATACAGAGTCCTGAGGATAGCCTAAAAATGCTATAGAAGAATGAAGAATAAGCCATATCATGTGAAAATAATGTAGGATGAGGTGAGAGTTAAGATCCCCACATGTAATAAAAAAGCTTTTGTGCAGTAGGTAGCTCATTCTATTGAAAAGAGAATTTTCAGTCAGAAAGAGCCAATGAGACCTTTCCTCATTAAGACCAACACTCTGAAAGGACTTCAGGACTTAGATCTGTGTCTGTACAGGTCACACCTAAATCCAGCTCACATGATCTGAGTACCTAGGTGCTGGCACTGGAGCTTTTCTCAGAGCCCGGCTTACAGTGTGGCTGAAAACAACAGAGGCCACAGATGGACTTGGATGGCAATACCAATCCTACATCAACTGCTAACCAAAAATAGTGAGGACATGACCCAGAAGATGAGAAACCAGCATTAGGTGCAAACGTTAAAATTGTAAGAATTCAAAAATTCATTACAGAAATATTTGAACTGCATCTGTGAAGGTGGATCAGGATACACCTGTCTTTAAGAAAAAGACAGGAAGCCTGCTGGAGTGAAAAACTGAACCTTCCATACCAGAAAATCATGAAACTGTTGGAAGCAAGAGCTAAGTACAAGGTTTTAGTAATTTACAGAAGCTTACTTGTGGAATTTCTTAACTCAATATTTGCAAGAAAAGTTTATATAAGTTTATATGTAGGAATATTATAAAGCTGAATAACCAAACCATCAGAAAGTACTTTGAGATGTTCTGCAAAGCACTGCAGAAGTAAAAAAAAGATCTATACAGTTGTTTACTACCTATGGAAACTTAATTAAGCTGAATTCAAGAATTTGTACTAAACAGTTCAAGCCTTGGGCTCAAAATGTGCAGCCAAGTTCTTATTATACTTATAACTCCACATTGCTCATTTTACTTTCCTTTCCCTTCTGCCTCCCACTATGCATCCTTAGCAAATTTTAGCTTGATTTTTCACTTGAAAACACTAAGTTTGGGAATTTTTCAAATGAACAAAACAAAACCACATACACTTCTACAAGAATGTCTCTTGATGCAAAAGCACCCCCTGATTTTTTTCTTATTGCCCTCCTGTTTAGTCAAGTTTCCTGCTCAGGTAGGCATTTTCAGGGGGGAGATATAAAAAAATAAAGAGAGAGAGATATCAATTAGGAAGCTGTAGGGCAGCTTCACCATATGGTATGCCCAAAGGAGACACTAGCAACACAATAAACTGCAACTCATCATGTCATACTGCTGTATTATGCATATCTTGTTGCCTCCAATTGTAGCCAAAGTCTGAATCAGAAGGCATGAGATAATGCCTATATGACAGTTCTCATTCTTCAAGTAGTCCATAGCTAAATTTATTTCTTAAGTGTAAAGGGAGAATGTGAAAGATCAATAAAGACTTTATTGAGCAGACCAAATACTCATCTTCTCTGTTTCTGAATGGTTTCCAAGTCCAGGCACAAGCAGGCCACCCAGTATAGAAAGGTAAGGGTAGTCCCCCAGTCCCTAAATTTCTGCCTGATTCAAGAGATGATCAACTATTGCCCTGTGACATAAGCAAAATACAGTTCAGGTGCACGCACTGCTCTGTGTGCGCACAGATGTTACAAGGTATCTGAGAGTCTGACCTAGAAATCCATCTATTCTGAGGCCCCTTTAAATCCCTTGCTCACTTTCTTTGAAGGCCTGAAAGAAGATAAAAGCTTTTAGCTTTGCTTCCTTTTTTTACAACTCTCCAGTACCAACCACTGCTAAAGTTTCACACCATGATGTTACCTGAAAAACCTCTGCTGAAGCTCTGTGATTTAGGAAGGCAGCAAAAGAGAAAGAAACAAGGAAAGAAGGAAGGAGAAAGACAGCTCACTTCCCCTGTCTTTGAAAAAAGAATAGCAAGGTGGTATTAAAGTATCAGAAGAGACAGTTCAGACACAAAGCACAAGGCACAGACAGAACAGGTTCATCATGCATTAAAGCGCTGGTGTCTGCTTGCTGATTTTTGGCAGCTGCTTCTGCAAGAGCAACCACTTGCCACTGCTTCACCAGCCAATGGCTGAGAGCAAAACACAGCATCCATCACTCACACAAAAAGTGCTCTATTGCTCATCAGCAGGGCTCCTTGTGCTACAGCTCTGCAGGGTGGAGGGTGAGAGCTCCAGCCTGCTCATTCTTAGCTAAACTGCACTATTTTCAAGCATCATTCACAAGATAGCTGAGAGAAAATACACCACAAAGGCTTTGGTTCAGCAGCAATGAGGCCTCCAGACGAGCATTTGCCATAAAAATATGTATTTTGTTTTGCTTGTGTTTGTATTTGGTTTATTTTATTTATTTTTCCCTTTTAAATACCTGAGTTGCCATCATTCAATTTACAGATGTTCGGATTACCATTCTAACTCAAAAGATACATCCTAAGTTAAAGTGGGATGCAGTTATGAACCCTTGGTATCAGTATGAAATTAAATGGTAAGAACATCTTATGCAACTAGAATTAAACATAATGAACAGCTGGCAAAATCACACTTTACTACTACTACACAGAGCTAGAAACAGGACAGGGTGTTGACAGGAACCTGCTACACAGGACAGGGTGTTGACAGGAACCCGCTACAAATGTAAACTGGATCACTAATTGGCCAAAACTTCACAGATAATAAACCTAATAACAGCTAACCAAATAAGAGTTACAAGTTAAACAAAGAAATCCTTCCCTTCTAGTCCTTCCTTTTGAGACCCTGCTAGCTCTGAAGTGTGAATCCATTCACTGGTCATTTAACAGAGCATCTGTTTTTAGGGTCCATCCTTTCTCAAGCTGTAGACAGATGTGAAATGGATTTCATAAAGTCTTCAGCACCAGCACCTCCTGCCACAGCACATTACCTCCTCAGTTGTACTGGCACAAACTGTCTGAGAAGCTTTGCTGTCACCCAGACCAAAGAACTGACACAACTGGAAGTAAATCCATAAATTTCTTTTTCTTCTCCTCTTCTAGCCAGATCACTTTCCATGTCTAGCTCACAGCAGGAGTGGGAACAGCCTGGGGAAGAGTGGCTGGAAAGCTGTTGAGCAAAAAGGGACCTGGGAGTACTGACTGACAACCGTCTGAATATGAACCAGCAGTGTGCCCAGGTAGCCAAGAAGGACAACAGCATCCTGGGCTGGATCAGGAATAGTGTGGCCACCCAGCCAGTGTTTTACCCATCAGTGTATACCCCTATCCAAGCCGTCAGCTGCTCTTTTATTTTTCATGAGAATGCTTTTAGGAAATGGTGTTGAAGGCTTTACTGATGTCCAGGTAGAGAATATCCCCAGCCCTTCCCTCATGAACTAGGTACGTCATCTTGTCAGAGATGGAGATTAGGCTAGTCAAGCAGGACCTGCCTTTTGTAAATCCTTGCTGACTGGGCCTTGTGGCCTGGTTGTCCTGTTTATCAGGCATAATGACACTCACAGTGGTATGCTCTATAACCTTCCCTGGCACTGTGGTCAGACTGACAGGTCTGTAGTTCCCTGGGTCCTCCTTCTGGTCCTTTCCTTCATACTTCAGCTTCCATTTTCCTCTCTATAGCACCAAATTTACAGCATCTAGTTCTCAGGCTGCTGGACACTCTGGGCTTCGTGTCCAGTTAACAGTGAAGAACATGTGCAGGTTCAGTTTACTCTGCCAACTGGAGCCTTGAACCAAAGCATTCATTCTCAACTTGGACAATCTGAGTTGTAACCGATTGTCCCACTCCACCTCAGTCTATCCAGGACTTCAGTGGAAGCTTACACCTACAAATAGGGGCCAATCTTGTCTGGGTTCCCACTGTGCAGCAAACTACAAGCTTGCACTCAGATGAGCAATATGTGAAAGTTGGAGGATTTATAATGGCCGGTTGTGAGGAAATCTGTCTTAAGAACATGTACTTAACTGATGGTATAGATATGCTGAGCGTTATTCTGCTGAGAGCAGTTTGTTCCTGCAACATTCCATTATTGCTTCAGGGGACTTTAAATATCACTACTAGTGGCCCAGATGATCGCAGGTATTCAGGCTCATAGAAGAAATGTAAGCTTTCCATGGTGTTATTTCACTGAGACACAGATGGAGCTGTATGATTTATCTGAAGTCACCCAGGGGTACAACGGCAATCAGCATCACCAGGCCTACTCCCAAAAGAACAGCCAGCCTTCATAATAGATGCTGACTAAGTACACACTCGTCACGAGGAATAGAAACAGATTCCTCTGCTGAATTCTGTTTACTGCTATAAACAATTTATATGGATAACAGCTTGTTGTGGGCTTGATGATTCATTGAGATGTCTTACTAGATCATGCTTGCAGTGAAAGGAAGAAACCAAGAGTATATCTCGGTCTGTGGGAGCAGCTAGTCTCTGTGAGGATGGTGAAGTGGCTATTTTTTGGCTTACTTTTTGGCAATTAAACCCCAGGATTCCTAAACCATAGCATCAGACTCAGACTCAGTGGCAGACGGCAGAGAGAGGTGGGAATTGTGGAAAAGGGCATCAAATGGCCAGCTGTGAGTTACACACGTAATCTAAAGATGTCTCCACCTCACTGAAGCCATGTATGTAGTTCTCGTGGTGTCTCCACTGTCTGGCATTATCTCTGCTTGGTCTTTTAAGTCTCACCGATGATGATCTCAGCCTGCTTTCTCATTTACACAAAGATCTTTTACACAACCTGACCATTAAAAAGGTCTTGTACCTTTCCTTGGCATCTGCTCTAAGGTTGTTTTTCATTGGCAGTGCAGTCTAGAAAGAACTGAAGATAAATGGGATTCAGATCCCCGCTCTGCCTTGTGTACTACTCCTTCGAACATATGTCGTGGAGTCTATAATGGTTTGCTCTAACAAGCAATCCACTGTGTAACAGATGATGAATGAGTTATAATATTTTACTGCTCTTGGCTAAGTACATTAAGTGGCATGTGCAGTGAGCATATTTCAGAATTTATTCAAGTATGATCATTGAAACCCTCGTGCTCTTTGCAGAAGGCAAGAGGAAATAAAGACTTCAGTGTTTTTTAACAACTTTGGGGCATTCTTTGAAAGGGTTCTCTCTGGTTTTGCCATTTTGGAGTATTAACTACAATGTAGTTTGGCAGAGTTATGCCTAAATGATGTTCTAACATTTGCCCCTACGTATATAACAAGGTGAAGAGGGTTGTTGGTGAGATTCTCCTTACAGATACAGCTCCATTGGTGCTTCAGGGAAGCTGCCCATGTCAGGGAAGCAGGAAGAGACAGTGACAAGATCTGCTAAGAACTGGACAACCCTAACAGGCTTTTTCTGTGGGTTTTTCCATATACATTTGACTTCAGTCTGTGGTGTGCTAGTGAGATATCCATTTGCCATTTGGTTTCCTTTCTGTTATAGAAAGTGGGTTTCTCTAGGGGCAGGAGCTGCACTATGCTTGCTCAACATTAATAAAGTTAGAGGGCTATTGTTGTAATATTATGGTATTGATAATTGCAAAGATAAGCCGTGGGCTGATGCAGTGACCACAATTTGTCCTCACATCTATTTTAAGACAGAGATTTTTCTTAAATCTCAACAACTTTCCTTCCAAGACTCAACTGCATTAGGAATGAAGCACTCTTTTCACCTCCCTTTTAGGTTAGCATCATTAGATTTCCATTAAAAGCTGCCATTTGACTAGTTTGCACTCACAGTAGAAAGCTGTCATCAGGCCTTATCACTCCTTCCTTCTTTCCAATTCCAGTGTCCACTTTCCTTCCGTTTGAGTCAACATCAGCATGTTGACACTGAATGTCTCCTATTTAAATTTCATGCCAGGCTGCTGCCTGGTGGTTATCTGATTGGTCCCTGACATCAGCAAAACTCAACCTATACGAATGTCAAACAGCAAAGAAACCCAGGGACTGGGTGGGATGGGGACAGGGATGGGGATGGGGGGGTGCACAACAAAGGAACAAAACAAAACTAAACAAAAAAACCCAGACAATTCCATCCTCTGTTGTGCATGCTATAATGCAAGTACTCAGTGACGAGAGAGTGTATACTTCACCTTACATCAGATACATGAACTTCTTTTGTATTAATATGAGAGAATACTTGTCTTCATCTAACTTAATGTCCTGACTTAGCTTACTTAGCTTTACAGGGGCTATATGGTCATCTTTTCCTCCCACAATCAGAGTGCTGGGAATCAGATTTTATGCTTGAGAAGTCAGAACTTCCCATCAACTAAAGGCTAAAGAGCAAAAGTGACTGGAAGAAAGCTGAACTGGCAGCAACACTTGCTTCTTGATTCTGAATCTCTATATGACCACATTGCTTCACACATTTTCATGGAAGAGGATTATATGCACTGTCTTGCAGAGTAAATTAAAGAACTGTGCTCAGTGTATTCCTTTTCATTTTATCATTTATCAATTTATCATACTGATATAATTTAAAGATGCTTTCTCCAATGTGTTTTTTCACCATGAACAAGATGAAATCCTGAGAAATACACCTAGCTAAGTGCTTTCCAATTGATTTATTTTGTTTTATTAAAACCTTTTCCCTAAATGCAAAGTAGGAAAACACTTAAAATAAAGATGACAAAAATCTGGAGTTACAATAAACTTTTTTTAAACATTTTAAGTCCACATATACTCCACGCTGATTATAATTCTATGAAAATAAGCTGGGTTTTGTATAGATGTCAAATAACATTGAACCATTGGCCCACAGGTATGGACATTCATTAAATTCCACAGGCAACAACATGCTTTTCTCCTGTTAATCTTGACTATGACAGCACCAATTTCATGTGTCTGTAAGGAATGTTGGAAGATCTCCTGTACAATGTGTTGTCTACACATGCTGGGTTATAACCTAGAGCAGTAGACATTCATTTTTCAGCGATTCAAGGTTTAAAAATGCATGGTGCTTGGAGCACAGAGCAATAGTAAAGGGTGTATGGCAGGCTTGATGTTCCCTAAGTCAGTAAACCACCACAAGAAACCAGGAGATACTGCAAGAAGTTTCTTGTTGAGCAGGAGAGCTCATGAAGATTCCCTCTCTCTGTTCAAGCCTGGTATGTACCAACAGGCTCTGCAGCCGCCTCCTCAGTGCCTCCACCAAGGCTTTTACTGCCTCCTTCCAAGGTCAGCTCCATGTGGCACAGCTATGTAACCTCAGATCAGACTGCAGTGTAAATGTATAAGCTGGTAGAAAAAGCTGAGCCTTGTCTGGGGGCCTCCACACTGTCTCATAGCTACTTTTGTCTCACGCTTTTGCTGCAGTTGTGTTGAAGCTATGCCTGTATCTGGCCCTGCTTTCTCCTGATCCTGACCTTACATTGCAGATTTTGACTTCCTGGCTGGACATCAGATGTGCCTTGTTACCACAAACTTGTGTCTTAGGACATGGTACCTGTGGGAGCAGCTGCCTCTGTCCCTTCAGAGACCTTGGCCCAGATTGAGTTCTTGAAGGAGGACATAGCTTCCCTGGTCCCTGCTGCAGTGAGCGCTAGGATCTCCCCCAGCAGCAGAGGAGAGAAACATTGTGGTTGCTGTGCTGAGGGGAGACATACCAGTGGACATCTGACAAAACCTTCTTAAACCAATTGGG
Source organism: Megaceryle maxima (assembly GCA_024605025.1). Classification (NCBI taxonomy): domain Eukaryota; kingdom Metazoa; phylum Chordata; class Aves; order Coraciiformes; family Cerylidae; genus Megaceryle; species Megaceryle maxima. The sequence goes on along the minus strand of JANHGN010019568.1, from coordinate 5,899 downwards.
AAAACCCCTCCAATCTCAGACCCTGACTTTCATGGGAGACTTTAACCACTTGAGGGGCAGCATGTCACTGTATAAGTAATTCAATTTCTGGACTATATATGGGAAAGTTTTTTGACATAGATGCTGGACAGGCTGAGTGAGATGCTCATCCAGATCTTCTGTTCACAAGTAAGGCAGAATTGTCTGGAGCTGCGATGTTAAATGGCAGCATTGCCTAGGCTGTCTATGAGACTGCCAATGAAGATCCTGAAGAAAGTGAGGAATGCAAATAAGAGAACAATAGCCCTTTAATTCATGGGAACAAACTGAGTTTGTTCAAGGACCTGATCAGCAGGATCCTATGAGGAACTGTAAAAAAAGAGCAAACATGCCCAGAAGACCTGTGCAGTCCTCAGGTGCAAGAACAGTCCATCCCAGCGTGTGGGACAACAAAGCAGTGTGTGCAGGAGACCAGTGCTGCTGAATGGAAGCACCTGGCTGAGCCCACCCCACCAAGGGTGACACACAGAAGGGGTGCAGGCAGGGGCTGACCCCCAGCAGTGCAGAAGTGCTGCCCAGGTGCATGGGGATGGAATCAGTAAGGACAATTATTGGCTGAAAGGTGACGGTGGTGGGGATGTGTGAGGCGGCAAGGTCCTTGACAGCTGCATGGGCAGCAAAAAGATCAGGGAAAATGTGGGTTGCTGCTGACTGGGGAGGGCAACCTAGTCACAAAGGACATAGCAAAGACTTAAAATGTTCCTTGCATTGGCCTTTACTGGCAAGGTCTGCTCTCAGGCCTCCCATGTCTGTGATTAGTCACAGAGCTTGGGAGCAAGAAAGGTTCATGTTAGTTAAAGACAAAGTTAGAGACCACTTCAGTAAATTGGACATACACAAGTATATGGGAATAAATGGGATACATCAGAGTGTGCTGAGACTGCTTTTTATGCTATGACTCATTAAGATCCAAATGTGCCAAAATTAAAACATGTAAAATATTCACAAGCAACCATAAATCCATACGAGAAAGCTGAAGTCAAGAAAGCAAGAAATAACAGATGCAAAGTATTCTCACCAATGCCTCCTGCAGAACACCCTCTTCCCTGGCTACTCAATCCCATCTTGCCCCTCAGGAACACTTCTTAAAAGTCAAGCCTGCATGACTGTCCCAGCTTCCTAGAGACCTTTCAGGATAGGCTTACTGAAAACCATCCGTGTCTGTTCCAGCTTGCTTTAACAAAGCATGAGAGTTCAGTCATTCAGACAGTCTTGGGACATACCATACAGTAATATTATGAATATGGGGCATTGTTTTTACATATGAAAAGTATTGCTGTGATGTAGACATCATGATATCAAGGTATTAAAAGCCATGGAAGTTCTAATTTGACAGTGTTTGTGGTGTTCATAATGTCAGGTACCAGAAATACCAAAAAATACAGGATGGAGTTTCTAATTTGGGTCGACTAATTCTTATCATATAGCAGAGATATGTAAAATATTCCCCAGCAAGGTGCCACTGCACAATTTTACATCCCAGAATGTTGCACTCTACAGTGCAACTACAGGATCCGTATATGGGTCATTAATGAATCTTCTCTAACTAGCCAACCACATGACCATTACTGAGCTTGTGAGTCAATACCACTAATTCACAATGACATCAGCTGGTAGCTAGGGATTGTGCTTCGCAGTGTGCCACTGTTCAACTCATGTTTATGACACTAATTACACTGGCACATGCTAAATAATTCAAGCCTCCTTGGACTCACACACACAAAATTCAGTAAGTTTTTTCATGCCCATTAAAAACACTGACCCACACTGGAAAATGGCCATTCCTGATACAGCTGAGGATGCCAGACACATTGCTTTTTCTGGTCTTGCCTTTTTTTCCTGATGAGAAATCATTTCCTGGAGGAATCTGAACGCTCTGCAATGTAATTAGTGGTGCTCAAGCATGATCATGCATGAAGCACCCAGTATGCTAGATGCATGATGTATCTCCTCATCACCATGCTGGTGGTCTGGATGCAGCAGATTTAGGACATATATAAAAAGAACAAAATAGGTTTACCATTTCCTGGCTGTGTTGGACATCCTGAACAGGTGCTATACCAATGGCCTGTACATTTACAGTAAATCTGATGTACACAGGAGCTGCAAATTCACGTGCATTTCTGAGTCACCTGGAGAGTACATATGCACAGGGCAGGAACTGTAATTACCTCTCTTAGGTTGACACACAACACGGTCTGACAGCTGTTTGAAAAAATGCCATTCTGAAAATGACATTGCCAGAGTTAAATCAATTTCATAAGTCTTTTTGGGCTACTTACTTGCTGCAAAGAGGCAGAAGAAGGAGAAGAAAATTCTGCCTCAGAAGACTGCACAAGACTAACTCCATGGCTAGTATCTGAATGCAGAAGTGGTTACAAGCAGTGAGAGAATACAGAACTGTTAATAAGGAATCTGGACCTATTTTTGTTCATCCCTATAGCTCATGAACACAGCAAACTAGCAGGTTTCGACCAGCCTCTAGCAGTAGTAGTTACCAACCTCTGAACATGTCAAAAACGGAGATAAAACATTGGTCCAGCTGAGAATGACTGAGAAACCAAAGGCCATTTCAGTTTTTACATTTAAAGTCCTTGGTGCAATGAGGGCTTACTATAGCTTTGTTCAAAAAATAAAAAAAAATATTAAAAAATAGTCTGACAATCTGGCAAAACTTGAGATAGTGATCTGGAAATTACACTAAAAAACCCTGTACTAGGGAAGAATAAATTATTTGTTGGAATTTTTCTCTCAGCTATACCAATTGGTATAATCTGTGTGTTGAGAACAAAACAGAGATCCTTAACTCTCTAACACTTTTAGATAAGTTTCAAGACTATCAAGACAGCAGAGAGAAAATAGCTAAAAACATATTAAAGAAATGTGCCTCAGCCCTAAAATATGCAATAATTTAATTAAGAATAGGAAAGTGGAATTTCATCCACCAACCCACTCACCAGCCCACACATTCAAAATATATTACAGCAAAAACTCAGGCTTTCTGTTAATTTTTTTTGTCATAATAGAGTATGTGGTACCTGCTCCTCTGCCTGTTCCACATCTTTACTCAGAAATTCAATCTTTGCTGAAATTAAATCCCTTCTGAAATAAGACAAGATTTTATTCACATATTCAGAACAACTAATCCTGCACAAGCCTAAAAGCAGTGTTTGTATTCAGGAAAGAGAGAAAGAATAGGACAAAATTACTGAGACAGATTTCACTCAGCCTGCAAGACTTTGCATCTGAATCTGAAAATGGCAGTCACCACCCTGTCCTTCCCTGAAGCACGGAAGAAAGCAATGCCTTTTCAATGAAAGAACTTCACCCACACAACTAAATGCCATTCTCAATCAGGAATTTCTATTCCATTTCCTTTGCCTAATTTACGATTTTTATTTATATATATATTTTTTTTTTTTTTTTTTCCCTTTAATTTCATGGTGGGTGATTTTAGACATTGGGAGAGTTTATGTTGCTATGTGATGGCCAGATGTGTGTATCAGAAGAGATGATTGGCATGCGCTCTTTTTCATTCACACCTCGAGCTTTACTATCTACCACATGGTATTGGGAGAGTGACACCAAAATATTCGTGTTCTTCAAATTGTTTAGTAAAAGGACCATTGTATTAAGCCCAAAGCCACTGTTCTCCTTTTTCTATTTCACAGGAGAGTTTTTGCATAAAATCCCTTTGTGCCCGGCTTCTCATTGCAAGCCAAGATAAACCAAGATAAACAGTTCACAGTAGCACTATGTGCACTGTTAAATTTACATTGCCTTTAGGCTGATAAGAAGTGTGATCATTTTCTTTTTTAATTCATCACTTTACCTTTCTTTGGCATTTGAAAGTTGTTTCTTCTGAGTAATAGTTAATAAATCAAAAAGGTCCTTTCATTAATTTGCTTAATATTTCCTCCCAGTATATTCTTAACACTTTTCTCCTTCAGACATTGCTTCATTTATAATTTTATATCCAAACCTTCTGATCTAAACACAAAGCCCTAGGAGGTTTTATTATTATTACTGTTCTTTTCTCTGCTTTTTTCCCTATCCAGTGCTTTTCCCGAATCTGGTAATTTAATCTATCAAAATCAAATCTAGATTGTAAGAGATGTTTTAGAAATCAGGCTACTGGAGCTTTTAATAACATAACATGGAGTTTGCAATACAGAGCTGTAGAACACCACCATCAGGTTTTTTTGTTGCCCTTTTCAGTATCTTTGAAGCACATCTGTGTATCTTATTAAGAGAGGAGTTTATTTCTAGTTATGCTGTTCTTTCAACTTTGACTTCCCCTGTGGGAGTGGACTTGAGTCTTTATTCTGAGAAATCAAAGATCAGAAATTAAGGGTTGTTACCTAAGGCAACATCCTCAGATAACTTCATGCAGTAAACATACAGCGATCCAATACTTAACATCACAGAAGTGTTTGTCATATGTACAGTTTCTGGCCACTGGAAATTAGTAGCATTATTGCTGTTATATTATATATTATATAGTCCATTTTACCTGTTTAATCATTTCTTCAGAATCATTACATAGTCTTTGCTAGCACTACTGACTCATTTTTAAATGCAGTCCAAAAATCTACTTACTTTAGTCATCCATCAGAAACCTACCCAACATTTTTACACTATGAGATATACACACACACACAAGTAAAAAACCAACCAAACAAACAAAACCCCCAAAAACCAAACCAAACCAATTCAAAAAATAATCAGCTTCTATGCTTTCAGGAACATCTATATTATTCTTCTGTTAGACTGAATGTAATTCTATTTTTTTTTGTATGTCACACAATTCCAAACATAGCTCAGGAATATACAGGCAATTGTCTTTCAGAGCAAGCTAGGCTGATGAAATATCCTCCTTTACTTGGGACATTCCTACACAGAAAATAGTTAATGTATTGGAATCACCATTATCTCCAACATACAGCAAATCCTAATTATCATGGAAGATGAGAATCCCACGAGCTTTACTCTGAAGAGTTTAGCAAGTGCTATTATTGCTATAGAATAGGCACAGAGAAATAGGCACAAGCCCAACATCATACACAGTACAAAACAGAGCAAGACAATGACTGCAGATCTCTCCGATCCTAAATGAGCAACTCAGTCAGAAGCATAGAACTGTCTGGGTTGGAAGGGAGCTCCAGAGGTCATCCAGTCCAACCCCCCTGCTGAGAGCAGGGACAGCCTCACCTAGAGCAGGTTGCTCAGAGCTCTGTCAAGCCCCACCTTGAATGTCTGCAGGGATGGGGCCTCAACCACCTCCCTGGGCAACCTGTTCCAGTGTTCTACCAGTCAGGTGACTGTCCTCTCATACTCCAGATTCAAAATACAATGCTTCTATTTTCCAGTAATATTAAATAATTAGGATATCTTTCCTCCTTTTGGTTCACCCTGAACATGTTTTGAGGTTTAATTTCTTCTCTCCTACCTCCCCTAAACTAAAAATATTATACTCCCCCTTACTGATATTCCATTTCCTCCTTAAGATAGAAAACAGTCATTATTCTTAGCATCTTCTACTCCTCGGTCACATTTCTTTTGTTTGATTTGTCTGATACCTAATTTGGTGGACTTGCCTCGCAAAGACTATGTCAAATTTTTATCAGATAACATTCTGTCTGATTTTCTATTTCCCAAAGGTGTGAAATTTAGATATTAACTTGAATCAATATCTGTCGATCCAGAGAAAATGTCAAGGATTAATATAGTCCTATTACAGTATCCAGGTAATACTGAGTTATTTACAGAAAACACAGTAATGCTGAAGGAACTTCTGGATATAGCAACAAAGATCTCCAAAAGCACCATAATAAATAAAAATGAAATATATATATAAAAA